>JACDJE010000209.1:0-29061 GCA_016647715.1 Pavo muticus
CACCCCCCCACCCCCATCGTTGTTGTTCGTGGTTAAAGTCACTCTTTTTTCGGGGGGCGCTGTATTTAAGCACTTAAGATGCACTGCTATCTCCTGAGCGTGTTCCTCACCCTGGATCTGGCCGCCGTGGCTCTCAGCCTGTCTACCTGCAGCACCCTCGACATGGATCAGTTCATGCGCAAGAGGATCGAGGCGATCCGGGGGCAGATCCTGAGCAAGCTGAAGCTCACCAGCCCCCCGGACGAGTACCCCGAGCCCGAGGAGGTGCCCCCGGAGGTCATCTCCATCTACAACAGCACCAGGGACCTGCTGCAGGAGAAAGCCAACCACAGAGCCGCCACTTGCGAGAGGGAGCGGAGCGACGAGGAGTACTACGCCAAAGAAGTTTACAAAATAGACATGCAGCCTTTTTACCCCGAAAGTAAGTGCTCTGCGGACGTGATTTTGCTTGGCGGTGCCCACCAGCCCCGTACATCACAACCCCTCCCTCTTTGCTCCTTTTTGCTCTCAGCATCCTATCTGGTTGCTTATAGGGCTTCCTTTAGACGGGGGGAATAAATATGTTGAATGGGGGGGACTCGGTTGCCCCCCAACTTCACGGCGTTTCGGATCCCTGCTGAGGTCACCCTAAGTGGTCCCCAGGGGTGCCCGCACAGCCGCCCCGCTGCCCCGGGTGCAGCCTCCGAGAGGAGCCAACATCTTTCCGCTGCCGTTGTTTCCCTTGGAGTGTCTGGGTTGGGCAAGTTTCCATCTCTCCAGAGCTGAAAAGAAAAGGAGGTCTTAAAAAGAAAAAAATAAATAAATAAATAAAAAAGCCACAACAAAACCCACAGCATTCCCTCCTGGGTTCCCTTCACCCCTCCAGCACTCTGTCCCATGGGTTGGTGCTCGGAGAGCTCGGGCTTCCCCCTCTGTCCCTCCCCACCCGCCCGCTCAGTACATGGGCGCTTTCATTTCAGGTAGAGGAAAAGTTTTCCCTTCTGGGTAGCCTGGCTGCTTGGAACCTGTCTCAGCCCGTCTGCCTTCTCGCTGCTGTTAACCACTTTCTGGTGATCCGTGCCACGTTTTGTGCAGTGGAAGGGTACACAAGCACTGCGCTGACCGGATCCACTGAGTACGACTACGAATTGCAACGACGCGCCTTTTTGTTTGGGTTGTGAGGTTTAAGTGTATAGGGAGAAAAAAAGAAAAAAAAAAAAAGGGAAAAACACCGCACTCCCTTAAAAGAATCTTGATCATCATCGTGCTGAGGAAAGTGAAATACCAGAAGCAGAAAGTAACTCCTCTGCTCGCGTACCCAGAGCTGCATCTCCACTATTTCGCCTCTCTCCCTTCCCTCTGTCTCCCCTCCCACCACTGGACGCCCCATCTCCTCACCGCCTGGGTCGGTAAAGCACATCCCTCTGGCTCACACAGATAATGCAGCCATCTTGGTAACTTTATCCTAGAGTTTCTAATTGCGTTTTCTCTTATTTATTTTTAGTTGAGCGAGTTGTAGCTTTGAGGCTTGCTCTGTCTTGCATGTGATCGTCCCAGGATGGCAGCCAAGGCATCCGAGCCCCGCGCTGGGTGCAGCTGCCTCCCTTTGTTGTTAAATGACAGCATCAGGTATGGGACACCCTGGCAGTCAGAGCCGTTTTAGTATTGTAATTATGGCACCATCCCTAATAGCCATGATAAATACACTCCGCCCTTGTTACATAGAGAGAAGAAATACTTTATTTTCTTTCTTTTTTTTTAAGAAAAAAATATACATTTGGAGCCAAGAGGCAATGAGCAAAGAGGTTCCGTGTAATTTGGAGCAATAGCAACTAGGTCAGTGTTCAGGTCAGTGGGGTTTTGCTGGGTTCTGTTGAAAGCCAGCGCTTCTGTTTTGGGACCTCCTGGGTCTTGTCCTGAGTGGAGCGATGGGCACCTATGGGCAAGGCTAGAATGGCTGAGAGCCAAACAAGGGACAGTCTCTGGAGGTGAAATGCCTCAGTCCTGACTATGCTCCAAATGTCCCCTGCTGTGAGGAGACTCCCAAAGACCAACGGTCCAGAAAGCACAGATACCTGCGCTGTGCCTCTTGGGTGGTGTGGCAAAAGAGGATCTAATGATAAAGCCTTGTCAGAGGCCAGGTTTGCACTGAGGGATCAATCCAGGCTTTGGAAGAATAGAGGAGATTGCAGGTACCTACCAACAGAGTGCATCACAAGTTTGGGATCAGAGGGCCCCGCGGCAGCAGATCCCGTCCTGCTGTGCGTGCTGCTGCGAACATCCCAGTAAGTAGGTTAACTGCTTTTCCACTGCTCTCGAGTTATACCAAATGGAGCGAACCTTTCCAAAAAAGACTGCAGGGATGAAATTGCCCCACCATATTTTAAAGGAAGAACTCGAAAGCACAGCTCCAAGGTGTCTCAGAGCAGGTTTCTTTAACTCTGTGTTTTCTCCACGCCGGGAGAGGCAGGAGGGAGAAGAAGGTCACATGCTGCTGGGAGGAAGGCATGGGAAAGATCAGCGGTTCAGTCCCTGCCGCGAGCCGTGAGCACTCGGCAACCGCCTGCGACCCAAGTATTACAAATATGCTCTAATTATACTCGTAGTCAGCCATATATCAGTGCAGATCGCTGATAGGTCTTTGTGGGGCATTTTATAAAGTTCAGACTAAATATTTTTAGCAATGAGGAGATTTAAAAGGAAAACTATAAGAGATATTGTATATACCCTAAGGCATATTTTGTCTTAAATATTATCCTTGGCCAACTGTACTGTATAAATACAGTAAATATGAATAGAACTGGCGAGGTGCCAATCTCCTGGGATGAATTTTAGTCAAGAAGGTATTTATGGGATATAAATAATACTGTGTCAACATTTAAAGAAGGGATCTGATTAGTTTTGAATTTATTCATATTAATCTTTTCACATGCTGTTAGTTTAAGGCTCAAAGTAAAGTTATGCTAAGGTTTACCGATAGTTTGCACTGAGGAAGTAAGGGGGCATCTGGCTTGACAGTCCACTTGAGGTTAAAGACACATCCAGTGTGGAAATAGATGTGGAAATTCAGTGAGCTAGGGACTGCTGGACCCAAAACCAACAGATGTGAAAAGCAGCGGCGGAAAAAATACTACGAAGAGGTTTTGAAAAACACGAAGGCTTTTGTTTTTGAAGCATGCCTGCATGTGTTGTGCTTGTGGCAGCGTGGGCTAGTTGCTGGGAGCTTAACTCCCTCCCAAGTGCAGTTGGCAGCCAGAGATCGAGTCATGTTAGCGGTTTGTTGTTTATCAGTTCCTTGTGGATGATCCAGGCTATTGACTCAACCTAGTTATTACTGATCTGAGGCTGAGTGATAATCATCACTGTGCTGATAATAAACAGAAATTGAATGCCAGCACAGCAGATTATAATGCTAATGCACAGCTGGGGGACTTGAGCAAAATAGGAAGCACGTGTGTGCAAGGGACGGGCCTGATTCTGTTATCTTTATTCACGGCAGTTCTTATTGCAGACAATGAGTTGATCAGTACTGATAACTGAAGGCTTTACAAGGCAGATAATGGGTCTTCTGCATACTGGTAGGTGGCTCAGTAGCCCAAGAAATTGCAGTCCTTCTGGGCTTGGTTCTGATGTCATGTGGATTTTGGGGTGCCTCTCCACGTTCCTGCCTGAGCTTGGTGGTGGGCTTGGGAGTTGGACTCAGCAGGGACCCATAAGAATCATCAACTTGGGATAGTCTATGATTCTATGATTTTGGGAGCTCTGTGCCACAAATATCGCTTTACACAGGCTGTCATGCTGCTGAGCGACTCGCTTAATGAAAGCCAACATTATGAACTGCCTGTGCACAATGCCATGCTTCTACTTTGTCAACAAGGACTCAATTTACCAGCAATTACTTCTATGTGGGCTCCTTTTCTTCAGGGCACTGGGGTTTCTGTGGTCCAGCCTCCCAGCACCGCCAGCATCAGCACCACGATGTGACCGGCTCCAGCCGTGCAGCTCACACGCACATTTAGCACAACAGAAAACTTAATGTTTTGGGATTTCCATTGTTGTTAATGATATGAAAGCAGCTCTGAAAGGAACACCTTAGTTTAAAACCTTCTAGCTGTGCTGACCTTATGGTAGGGCTCTGCAGCACCACTTTGGGGTACTGCCTCCTGTTCACCGCAGAGAGGACCTGAAGCAATGGGAAGTCTTTCCCCAGGAGGGACGTGGGAGGAACAGCTCCTTGCTTATGAACGGCACTTATTACAGGCCTCCTATGTGGGGATGTAAAAAACAGGAAATTGCAGATGGCTTTAAAAAGAGGCTGGGTTATTTTCTGGACAGTAGTCATCTACATGCTACAAGGGATAATAAAATAATGTGCTCTGGGGTGCTGACCGGGTGAAATCAGAGAAGCTCTCTAACTCCTGCTCATGTTGAGCAGCTGTGGGGTGCAGTGCATATGGTCTGCTGCCTCCTGAACCATCCATTACTGCTGGGAGGTCATAGTCTGGTGTGGTGAATCCTCTCTCACCATGGTTCTCCCAGAGAAGCCTACAGAAAAGCAAAGACCCATGTCCCAACTTGAGTTCCTACCACTGCAAGACAGAAGCATAGGGCTGTCTTCTGAAGCAGGTGTCACGGCCCTCTTTGGGTCTGTTTTAAAGAGACACTTCCACTCTGTCATTTGTTGAGTGAAAGGTTAGCTGAGCATCACAGCCCCTGCTACACCCAGCCCACTAGGGGTATGAGAGTTTTGCCATCTCAGAGACCCACCTGAAACCATGTCCTAGTCTTCTGCTAGTCCTAGTCCTCTAGTACTGAAGGAGATCCATGTCTGGAGATTTGCTGGGCCTTCCTGAGGCTGGAGCTGAACCTGCTGCCTGGTTTGCAGGGCTGGGAGGGAGCAGGTGGTTGTGCAGAGACAAGAGACCGTCCTAATCTTCATCAGCTGTTGCTTTTGGCTTAATTTGACCTTGATGCACTGCTTCAGTTCAGTGGTGGTCTTTAATGTGATTGCATTATTTTGAAGTTGCTACTTTCAGAGTATTTCTGAGATTTTGAGGTTCCTGCTTGTGTAATTACTGAGCAAGAAGGTGAATCATGGCTCCAGGCTGTTGACTTCAGTGAGCTTCTTCAGCAATGTACTGAAACACACATGTGAATGGACTCATTAACACTAAGATTATATGTGTGCCCAATTAGCTTCCTGAATTGGGGCCTGGTTCATGGGATGTTTGCAGGGATGAGGAAAGCCAGACAGCTCAAATCCCTCTTGCTTCTTTTAAATCTGTCATTTGGGCATCAGAGCCTGGCCAGAAGGAAACATGGCACAAGGTTATGCCTGTTGTGAAACCACATGCTGCACATTTTTGATCAGGCAGTTTTTAGCTGAGAATATGTCCCCCAGGTATAGCTTATTGTAGTGCTGTGCTGGGGATGTTTGATTTTGTTTGTTTAGATTAACATTATTGTTTGGGTTCTTTGTTCAGTGGACTTTCTCATCCTGCCTTCCACACCAGGCTGTTGTTTGTTTTCAGCCTATGCTCTCTGTGCTTAGCTGCAGCATTACTATTGGTGGACTGCCTGCAGGGTCTATCCAGAGCAATTTGATTCTTAAAGCACCTCTCCTATGCATGTCCTTGCTGTCCTTGCTGAAACTTGCAGATTTGTCTGGGACAACAGGATGAGGAGTTGAAGAAACTTGGCATGAAATGTTGTGTTTTACCTCCTTCCAGTATGACCAGTTGTTGCTTATTCTCTACCAACACAACAGGCCCCCCCTGAAGTACCTCTTACCCTGCAGTATATGTTCTCCAGCACCCACCTTTGGTTTAGAGGGGATGTGAGAGTTTGCAGCCATTCCTGCAGCAGATTTGTGGCAAGAGAGCATGGGGAGGACCTCATTCAGGTTTTCATTTGGAAGATGAGAGAGGTTTGCTGTGGTTGTTTTTTTTTTCCATGTGTGATGCTCATGGATGTATTTAGGATCTTCCCAATACAGTTGAGCTATTTCCACTGAAATCTTAGGGCAGAAGCCTCCTTTAGGTTTTAGACAAGACCTTGCATGATGAGATGCTGTTAAGTGGCTGAGATTCTGACATACTACTGCAATGGCAACAGTTTATGAATAATAGCCTGACTTCTGGTTATTATAAATAAAAATACAGGTTGCTGTAATGATAAGCTGACCTTATAGCTGACCTTGTTTTGAGCTGGAGATTGGACTAGATGTCCTTTACAATTTGAATTAACCTGTGATTCTCAATAATAATTTTAAATGCAAGAAAAACAATGCATGATGTTTCAAATTCCATAGGGTGGTCTAGAATCAACCATCACCAAGTTTCTAAAGATGTGCTTTGTTCTGTGAATCTTGTGTTTGTTCTCTGCATCACAGCTTCCTTGCACCAAAAAGTTCCTGTTCTTCTACCCTCTGCCCCCATTTTTCTTTTGTTTTTCTTGTGTGAATGTTTCTTTTCAAATAAGCCTCATAGGTTGCATGTAAATAGAATATTGTATTACATTTCAGCCAAAGCTGTAGCATCCTTTAGGCAAACTGAGGGGCAGAAAGAGAAATGTTGTGATGCTGACCTTTTGCTTTGTTTGTTTGGCTCCTTCCCACCATATCTAACCCACACTGCGCTGACAAATACCGCATCTGTCTTGACAGGCGCGTTCACAAATAGCCATTCATTCATAACTTGGAGCTGCTGCAAGGCTCCGTAGTGGTTGCTTAATCTGACAGTTGTGCGTTTGAGCAGAGACTTTAAAGAAAAGGCTTTGCAAAATGACCGTCCGTTCAGTCTGACTTTGGGAAAACCAGGAGGGAGGTCTTGCGTGAAAGAGGATACTGTGCTTAAGTATGTGTGTGTGCGTGTGTGCATGCGTGCACACACGCGCGTGCATATATTTCAGAGTTTTGAAACATCTGGTGTTGCCAAAGCCCAAATTGGAATGTTCTGGGAAGGATAATTTAATTTTTAGCTTCTGGATTCATTTCAGTGATGGTAATTTCAACACTTCCTGGGGAGAGTCTATCAGTGGTTATGTGCATCAAATGCAGCAGTAAATCTGTCATTCTTTCCATTTCAGTTTTTCAGTCTTACAACTTCGTTATTTTTCCCTGTTTGGCTGGTGTTAGTATCCAGTGTTTTCCCTGGCTTCATCTCTTTTAAACCCCTGCCTTGAATTTTAAAAGACGAGCTAAGCCTGCTGAAGTTCCTTCTCTTGTTTTTGTTTATGTATAGCATTTGCTATTCAGCAGCGAGCTCAGCTGATGGTAACTTATCTTCATCATAGTGATGACTGAAAGATAACAATCAGAACATGTTGGTTTTCATTCCTTGGGGGGGGAAAAAAAAATAAATGAAAAACCAACAACCCCGTGAGTGGACACTGTACTAAGGAGAGTGAAGAACTAGCAGCCCTGACTCTTTGGAAGTGTCAGAGAGTACCTAGCAATCCTGTACTTGAAGAAGGCTTCTGGACAGTAATAATTAATAAAGCTGAGCCTGCCTTCATGCATACCGATGATCTCTAGTACCTCAGGCTGATCAAAGAGTAGCCCTTGCTCATATGGGTGAGCCATGTCCGATAGAATGTATAAATTGACTTTCCAGGGTGAGCAGTAGTTAAGCACTTCTGGACTGCCCAGATGAGTTCTAGGAAAGGACAACCCATGCAGAACTTTTCATGTCCCAAGTCACGTATAAACACAGTGCAGCAAATCTGTCCTCTTTGGATGCAGTGGTGGGTTAAAATAATGTCAGAAGAGGCTGTCAGACATGTGATCAGAGTCCAATGCTCATCATAGCCTCTGATAGGCTGCTTCTCCTTCTTCCACCATTACTTGCTTCCAGGGCTGGGACAGGTTGGGAAAGCTGGAAGGTGTTACTGCTGCCCTGGAAACACAGCAGCAGAGAAGCAGCTTTTCCCTCTGCGCTGAACTGGTAGCAGTCACACTTCTAAAGTTTGATGCAGGAATCAGTCCAGTTGACTGGGTAGTATCACTCCATGAATACCTTGTAAGTAAAATTTATGGAGACTGGGGTCAGATTCACTGACATGTATGATACCAGTGGTTTATGTATTTATCCGTGCACCTACGGGCAGTGCTTCCATAGGGGATATTTGCCTTTCAGGAAGGATAGACAGTATACTATGTTCTCCAACATGATAGAACATATTAGTCTGCCTGGAGATGTGCTGGATCAATGCAAATCCTTGATGTTCTCATTCTCGCCCAATCTATGAGAGATCCAGCCCAGTTTTCTTGGCTGTTATAGCTGGCTCTGGGCTTCCCTGGCAGAGCAAGGGCTATATGTATCTTGTGCCAATCACTGCTCTATATCAATTTTTTTCTCTGATGCACACTTTGAAAGTGAAGTAGCCACATTTCAACATTGAGATATGCTGAAAGATGCCTGTACGTTTCATTTGTGGTGCTTGTTGCATGTTTACCTAGTGTATAATGGCAGGCTATTGCAGCAGACAGCGCATACAGCTTTAGGTTTGCAAGCGAGGAACAAGTTCCAGCTTTCTTGAAAATAAATTTGCTGCTCTGATCTGGTGGAGTGATAGGAACTGAGAGGCTCCCTGCCAGGGTATACAGTTTGGAAAGGAAGGGAGCTAAGTAAGCATCTTAGTCCCACTTAGGATGGACTTGAGCAGATTGTTGGGGGTCGGAGCTGTCTCTCTCTCTCTCAACCTGGATTCTTTATCCTGGTTTATCTTTCTCCTCGATGCTAGGAGCCATATATTTGGAAAATTCACATTCCTCTTGCTAATTAGGAAAGAAAAGAACCCCAAAAGGATCTAGAAAAAGAGATCTTTATAAAGGTGGCCAGAGGCTGAGTTACAACACTATCATGTGTCTGAAGGAACTTGCCTCCTTCCAAGTTGGAGTCCTATTATTTACCCACTTTACTGGGAGACTTAATTTTCTCTGGCTAGAAGTGTATTTGTTGAGGTAGAGTTTGGAAAGAAATCTGCCTAATGCACGCTTGCCACAAGGCCAGCTATACATGTGATACAGCCAAACCTTTCCATTCTTCTGCCTTTTGAGAGTATGTTACCCAGATTAAGGGCTGTGGTCCAAAGCCTGCTGAAAACACTGGAAGTCTTTCCATTGACTGCGAAAGTCTTTGGATCAAGCATTAAGTACTGTTCCTTTGTTTCAGAGAACAGCCACATCTTCAAGATATATTGGGATGTGTTACTCTAATGTGGTACTTTCCCTTTTATTGATTTGCTGCCAGAGATGTTCTTCTGCGTAAAGCTTTGCAAAAAAAAAAAAGTCACTTTAAAAGCAAACACCATAGTAGCTTATTGATAGAACCATTTGATGGCAGATATCATCTGGGAGCAGCATATGGCAGCAACATGGCAAGAATTGCAGAAAAGGAGGCCTAAGTTCACGTCGTGTACTTCTTAGGTATTCCACACCTCCCCCTATCTAAAATAAATTACCATGTGACTGCAGAGGTCTTGGCAAATAAACACGCTATAATATATCATCTTCCCCACAGTGAGTTTTTGTCTTAAAGTTCATCACTCTGCATCCACAGGCTTCTTACAAACAAGGATAAAATTAGACCTTGGCACCCAGGATCTCAAGGATGTGAATAAGAATGTGGCAAATCCCTGAGCAGTGGACTGTGAAGAAAGGTCAGGCCTAAGCCAACGAGGTGTTTTAATGTTATCAATAAAATCCTGAAAGTCAGTTCTGAATGGAGCCAGAGCCACAAAAACAACTTCTAAAAGGCCAATTTACTGCATGATAAATGCTAAGTTTACAGGCTGGAAAGCCAGGTAGTGCAGGAACAAGAACTGTGCTGATAGCATGAAAGTGCATGTGGTTTTCTATCGAGCCCTTCTGAGTAGATATGTCACAAAGTGCCTTCCGAAATAATGAGTTAACTTCTGAGGTACATTTTTTTTTTTCTTTTTTTTTTTTTTTCGTGGATGAAAGGTTGAAACAATTTAATTTTGAGTTGGTAAAGCTACTCCAGATTTTTTCCTTGTGTTGTTGAAGTTGGAATCTGTGCAGTGATTGTTTAGGCAAGCAGAACCGTCATTGTGGCTGGGGTTTTAAGAAGCACCTAAAGGAGCTAGGAATTTCACTCCTGCTTGTTACTTTCAGGATCCCAGCCTTTTATTCAGATAAAGCTTGGGTCAGGCAAATCTGCTTTGCTGATTAGAAGTGTCCTGGATTCTGTTTTATATCATGTTTGTGTTAACTACTACATATTTATCGAAGCTGAGAACACTCACCAGCCTCTAAAGGTCTCAAAAAGTAAAAAAGAGGCAAGAGAGAAAATTTTTTTGTTTGAGAAAATCATCTCTATTGTGGCACTTCCTATGTCATGTTGAATAAAATTGAATCCCAAGCAATTTGAAGTGCGATATGAAACCAAAAGGCTTGATTCTTATTTAATCTAAGGCAATATTACAGTGTCACAGGGTGTGAAGTGCCTTAATGTAACGACAACCAAACCTGCAAGCAGGTTTCTGAGCGAACCTTGACGTTACCTCTCAGCTGAAGTAGATATTCATTTCAGCAGGTAGGCTGTCAGTTGTTGCCAATGACCAATACTGTACTGTGCTTTTGGAAGGCTCAAGCTCACAATGGTCTAGAAGGTCTTGAGTCATTGTAGAATGGACATTGACTGGAAGCCACCATTATGATCTTCCAGTCTCCATACGTGCATTTTCCAGGCCATAGAATTTCCCTGAATTCATTTGGTAAATTGTTCCAGCAACAAATTATATACATTTGAAACAAGCATCTTGGTGATTTAAGTTTGTTGAGCATCAAGTTCTAACCTTTGACCCAGTTTAAACCTTCGCTCGCTGTTTGGAAGACTGCTGTCAAATTTGTGTCCATCACATGGGCATCTGCAGGAGAAAGAAGTTTGGCATATGGGTGATGATCTCGTTTCAGGGACCATGAAATGGAGCTGCCAGGAGCTCAGTGCAGGCTGCTTTACCCAGCTTTGTGTGAGTTTCAGATCCATGGACTTTGAAGGGGCCGGTTTTTAAGATTAATGTACTGCGCTCCTTGAAGCATTTCCTAGCCCTTTTGTAGCTGTTTTCACAACTCCCATCTTGAAACCCTTCTGCTTTATTTGCACACTGGTGGGATTGTGGAAAATAAAGCAGTTCAGAGCAGTTCTACAGACTGTGCTGTTATCAAACACATGCATATTACAGTCTCTCTGCTCTTATTCGTGATTCTACAGTTTATACAGCTAATTTCAGCAGTAACTTTGCTAGGAGCTCTACTAGGAGAGGTAAAATTCATATTTGACTAATTACCAACCAGGGCGTTCCCCTCCCCAGGTCTTTTTCAGAGGTGCTGAATCTCAGGATGGAATCCCCTACTCTGTAAGTATGATCTCGATCCTCTCTTCCTAGGGTTATGTGTTTATATCAGTTCTGCTGACATCTATATCTTGGTGTCTGTGCGTACCAAGTAATCTAAGTCACTTGTATTTGTGATGCAACATCTTCAGTATTTGTCATATCTCTATAATTATTTCATCTGCAATTGGTTAATAGTGGCTTAGTTTCCTTCCAGGTCACTGATAAAAAATATTACATAACAGAGGACTGTAAAATGAGCCTTATGGGACCTTGTTAGAAGCCTGTCTTTCAATAGTGGTTTCCTGTCTACCATTATATTTTGAGTCTCATAAAAAAAACAAGGCTTTGTTCCTTTACTGTGTGGCCATGTTGATGTCCTGCTGTTCCTGATTCTTAATGAAATCGTTATGTAACACCAGCTTAAATGTCTTACAGCTACACAAGTATATTATATTTAAACAGTTGTTTTATCAACAGAACTACTGGCCCTGCTCACTAAGATCCTGGATCAATGGGGTCTGTTTTCATGTTGTTTATACTCCTTTAACTCCTATGAGCTGATTCTCATTCCTGCATTTTGCATCTTTTGTCTGGGATCAATATAAGGCTGACTGCGTATGTGAGATAGCATAGGTTACTCTGTCTAGACAATATATATTAGCAAATATGTTCCTTAATTATAATCCTGAAGATACTGTACAGTGTTTGGGATCTGCTGAAAGCCAATGGCACTGAATTAGATAGCTCCTCGGACAGCTCTTTACATAGTCTTGATACAAGTTACCTGGCCTAGCTCGTTTCACAATGTCTGACTGCATTAACTGTTGTTTTGGGACCTTTTATATTGCTGCTGGAACAGAAAAATCAGGACTGCCTGGTTTTTTTTATTTACAGAAATGTATTTCTTATTTCTGTTCTGTTAATTTCAACAGGTTTTTATCTTGTATTGGATGAGTACCACATTATTAAATGTCATCTTTAAGTTTCTTGGCCATTAAGTTCTTTTGCCTGCTTGATTTTCTCATTTGTGATCTGCAGTTCTTATTTTCTGATGCTGTTATTTTCTGTTCTAAGCAGCTATGACTTTTACTTGTAATATATTGTTGTTTTTTAATTTTATCTTCTTACAGTTGCAGTCAGGGTCTGTCATAGACAGTTTTCTGTCTCAAGAGGTCTTATTTGTTGATGGTGGGACTACATTACTTCTGCCTGCACAGGATACTAATATTTGCCCGTAATCCTTTCCACTTTTCTCTGTAAATACTTCTGTCCAACCGTTGCATCTCATCATTGTATTGTATCAATCTTTGTATGACTGTCTCCTTCATAATACTACACCTGAATGCATGCAAAGTAGTGACTTTGTGATTTTGCACAGAAGATAAGATACCATGATTAGTTTTACCTAAGCTGTGAATCTTTTGAGTCATATCTGGGTAAGCAAAGGATCTCAAAGTAAACTAGTGCTTAATCTGTATCCTTGAAGGTGCTTAGTTTGCTGAAGCGTGGTTATGTTGTGATGTTAGGCCTTTTGGGGGCCAGGCTTCCTGAGCATTGCTCAAGGAAGGCGAGATACCTAAAATAAGAGGTCTTTAGAAACCAGCTGATCAGAGAATAATATCAAGAAAGAGATACAAAGGCTCAACCTAAGTTGATTCCCTCGTGCTTCTGGGAGAGGTGTAGCTCCTAACTCTGGAATGGGGCGTAGGTGGAGATAACATATGCAGTGCTCACTCAGCAGCTCTCAAAGGATGGTTGTGAGGTTGCAAGAAACTGTGTGGAAAATAAATGATGTTTTGGTCTTTCTTTTCCACATTTAGTGACGCGAGGTAGTAGTTCTGTATTGCAAAGAAGTAAGTGGAGAGCTACTCAGTCATCTGAGCCCTTAGTCTATGAAGAATGTGTTAAACATGCTGTAGATGGCAAGATGGATCATAATTCATCGTAGTTTTTAGGAATTAGTAAAAAGACATCAGAACTAGGAATGCTTGTACTTAAATAGTAGAGTTGTTGCTCTTTTTGTCTTTCCTCTTAAAGCTAAACTGGAGTCAATTTTATCTTCAGGGAGTAGTCTGATTTGGACAAGTTACTCTATAAAATAGAATAACCAGCTTTTCAAAATTAATCTTTGGTCTGACAGCCAGGATTCTATACCTTGATTTGGAGCCAGTTATACATGAAGCTCTTAAGATATGCTCCTTCAAGCTGTGTGGTACTGTTTGTTCTGCAGTTCCCAAGCTCCATGGTAGTCTCAGGCCTCAGCAAGCAGTTGTACAACCCATGAAGCATTTTAGGGATCTGCCTGGGCCAGGCTGGATGGAAAACAGAGGAAGGAGATGAAAGCTAAGCAGGCAGGTGTGCGCTTCCTGTGCCCCGGCAGCTCGGGGCAGTAAGTTCTGCGGTCGGGAGAGCTCTCCCGAACAGAGGATCATCTTCTCTGTGCTTTTCCATTCCTGATTTACACTGGAGCAGAGTGTAAATAATTTTAATTGCAATTACTGCTCTGAAGCAGGAAATTTTGCATGATTTTAATGTGGTTAAAAACGTTTACTTCCCTCTGTTTCCAACGTTCATCTGTTACCCACTGTCTTTGTCTTAATCATTTAAAGATGCTTTGAGTCTGTGAATCTTGACTTCTCCACAATGCACAAAAAAGTCGCTTTCTTTTGCCTTTCCATTACACTTCTATTACTGCTTGTATAATTCTTTTTTTTTTTTTTTTGCTCCCCAGAGTGCAAGAGTTGGACAATCCAACCTGCTTTTCTTGAAAATGACTTGCTTTCATTTCCTCCTCCAGCCAGGGAATAGTTTGGAAACTCAGTTCCCTGGACCCTTGGCTGAGCAGGAGGCAGCCAGCTGCATGGGCTGCCAAGGGAACAGGAGCGCTTCCTGGCAGAGGTGGGGCCAGAGGAGCCCTGCCTGTGCCGTGGGACTCGCTTTCATCTCCTGCACTCAGCAAGGCAGCACTGAAATCTCCTGACAGCAGTTTTATCTTCCAGTTAGAATAGCTGAGCACTGAGGCCCACTCTTTTTTATCAATATTTTTAATTAAAAAAAAGAGCTACTTTCTCTTACAAGTAAAAAAGTACTAGTCTGTGCTGGACAATCCAGAGCAAATTTCTATGGTGTGATTTTGAACAAGGGAGGATGGGCACTCCCATCTGCCTGGCAACCATCACTATCACCTTCAATGAATCCTCTCATTGTGTAATCATGCACATTCAATTCTTGTGTTATGGGATCCAGGTCTGTGCTTTATCCATTTTTAAAGCTCTGGGGACATTTGGATTTGTGGGTTTGGTTTTGGAGCACTGAGCTTTGCGGAATATCTAAGCCCTTTTGCTGAGGTGAAGTGCTGGGCGGAGGAGCGCTTCAGCACTGTAGTTGTATTTAGTGACTTGCAGACAGGTTGCTGTCAGCAACACAGCAAATCCTTTATTTAATGGGATGTTCTTTGAAATGAAATTTTGCAGGTTTCCTGGTAAAACTCAATTAAACTCAATTCCTTGGTCTGCACTGTTGGAATCTTTAACAGAAGTGCACAAGTGAGAAGAGTTCTCTTCTAAGCCTCCGAGATGTCCAAAAGCATCTATCCTCTTTCATGGTTTCATCACAAGTATGATATAGAAGAGGTCCTGGTGTGAAAATGACTTCTGTGCATAATGTTTTCTGTTATTTGCCTCCAGGTCTGACTGACATACCTACATCTTTCAGCATTCTCTGAGTAAAGTCAGCAAATGATGAGGGGCTCCTCTGAAGAACTGATTGTTTCACTAGCATCAACAGCATGAGAATCCTTCCCAAAGCACAAAACCTTGTTACCATAAGAAAGCAGGGAGGAAGATACAATTTCTTTGATATGTGGAAGTGTCTTTGTTTGCCTGTTATTGTGAAATTCTAGATAGGGTGAGCTTGGCTTTACACACTTCCAGACTGGATTGATGCAATTCATGCTATTCAGGTTGGGCTACAAAATTGCCCATGGCTGACTTACCCCAAAACAGGCCATATCACCCAGGGCAAATACATGAGATTTGTGCTGTGCAAAAAACATTTTCTCCATCAGAGTCCTTCTGGTAAGAATTCATGTTTCTGACTGAAAGTTGGATCCTCCTGTTGTAGAGACTTGGCTAGCCTAAAGTAAATATGAGAATGCCTATCTTAACTTCAATGTTACAAAGCAGCGATATTGGTTTTGGGTATTGGCAGCTAATCAGGTAGGCACAAGCGCTCTTAGTTCAATGGAATTGTCAGCTATGGCAGCTGTGCTGGCTCATTAATAATTTTCTCATCGCTTTTGACAAGGAATTTAGTCTTTTATTGATGTCACCAAAGAAAAAAAAAAATGATGTGAAAGGAGTCTTGTTTTTCTGTGCTGGAAAAGTGGAAAAAAAGAAAGAACTTCACTCTGGATATTCTTTTTATTTTTATTTTTTCCCTTCTTATTGAGAGGTGCTAAGTAAAACATCCATGGGTAGGAGCAATCCAGCTGGGGCAGCTGTAGCTGCCCACGTTTGATGAGTCAGGACTCTCCAGAGCTCCTGTGACAGAGATCCTTTTCTTTGCTCCCATTCTGGTCCTATGAGTGCCTCAGCCAACTTTCACCCCATACTGCAGCTGCTGACAGAAAGGTTTTCTGATGTGTGGAGCCAAGGGCCAGCCACAATTTGTCTGTGTATTTACAGGGATCATTTCACTCCACTGGAAGCACAGCCAAATACTTCTTGATAGAAACATTCTGCATCCATCTAACAACACTATCCAGTTGAGGCAAAGTGAAGAATGCCACAATATTACAGTTGCTCAAGCTCCAGTGAAAGATCAGGAGCCCATTTTGAGAGGTGCTGTTGGTCTCGCTGTACTTCTCTCAGCCCTACAAACCTTCCTGTCTGAACTGAAAGTCAGATAAGAGTGCTCCGTAGTTTAATCAGTTACAACACGAAGAGCATGTGTGCTTAGAAACCAAGACTTTAATAGGAGTTTAAATATGTCTTTGGGGGATAGCGTTCATCTTCTCATGGCTGCACTAGTCCAGCATGCTTATCTAGGAAGCGATTGTACATGAGAAGTGGAGAAACTTCTTGTGTCATTCAGTACTACCAGTGTTTTTTTGGTTGGTTGGTTGGTTTGTTCTTTTGCTTTTTTTGAGGGCAGTCATTAATCATGACCTCCAGTAACTTATTTCTCATCAGCAGCATGGTGAGTCTGAAAAGAGAAATTAGAGTCAAGAGGATATTTTCCCAGAAGATTACAACAGTTGTACTGGAGGTCAAACTTTTGGCTTCAGCTATTGGCCTGTTTCACTTTAAACTTGAAATGTACATCAGCAAAAGCAGCAAGTTCGAAGTTTAGGATGAAATAAAGCCAAAGACTGAGAAAAAAGCATATCATAGTAATTTTACTGAAACTTCACCATCACTCTTCGCACTGAATATAACTCTTCTATAACAAGCTAACCCAAGATAATGAATCACCAGTGGAGGAAAGCAGTGAACAACATAGCATCCTAGATTGGGGAATTGAAAACCAGGGGATGGAGTATTAGTCATAATTATATATGGTGTTGTTTTAAGCATGAACTTAACATTAATACCACGGAGATTTTACTCTTTATATTTGCATTATTACACATTTCATATATCCTGGTATAAGTTATTTTAACACATGGCTTATCTCCTTATCTTAAGGAGCTGTTACAGTTTATTAGCTAGCCAGTTGCAGGATGGTCGCAGCAGACTTCTGAGTGGATTACGCAGGAATATTAAATGTTTAAATTTGTCTGTATGTTTTTATTTAGAAGCATGTACAAGTCATTTCCACAGAAAGAGTTTGGTAAGCCTCTCCTCCACATGGGCTGTCATGGGAGCTTTCTGTGCCTGACGGCTTCACCTCCATGCTCACAGCTGTTATTTCCTTGCTGCACATGGGGCCAGGTTCTGTTGATTTTAGTAGAGTTGATGTATTGATCTTTGCTCTCTGGGACCTGACCTAATGACATACATTCCTGAATTACTTTGCATAAATATATCTGACATGTCTAGGTATCAATGGATGCATTCATAAAGTTTGTTCAGAGATGCAAGCTGTTTGCTTACAGACTGTTGTCACAGAAGACACAGAACTGGAGTGGCTTCAAGAGGCCACTCAGCTGGTCCAGCATTGGAAGAGAGTGTAGACTTTAGTCAGGATATTACAGGCAGATATTTGGGAGAATTTTTCCTAGAGATTGCAGTTGCCACCACTGCCTTCACATGCAGTTCTAGTGCTATGTTATCCCTGATGTCCAAAGGTTTTCATGTCACCTAGCAGAAACATTGTTTGCTGCAACTCAGAAATGCTCATGGTTCATCCGTCGTGGACATGGAGAATGGGTCATTCCCTGCTTTTTCAGCAGCTTTTGACATAGCTGAAGATTGTTTTGTTGCAACAACTTCAATCTTCTCTTGTTTTGGCTGAGCAACCCAAATTTACTTGTTAGTCTGTGTTTATTGCTCTACAGCACCTAGTTGGATGGATACTTCTGCTTTGACCATAAGCTGCTGGTAATTACCTTCTTGGTCCAGTTTTCTGGTCTTTCAGCCTTGAATTTTTTATTTATTTTTTTTTTTTCCTAGACCATATTTCCCCCATCTGCTAATGGGCATGTTAGTGTCCAAACTTATTGAAGTCAAGATAAATGTCATCTGTGGTTTCTCCACTAATTGCAAAGCTTGTTATCCAGTCCTGAAGGCATTTCAGGTTGTTTGGACGCTAATTGCTTTTGACAAGTCCATGTGAGCTGTTACTCAACTCCTTATTTTCTTCCAGGTGCAAACAAATACTTCATTTAAATTTTTTCCACTCTAGTTCAGTCTTTAATTCCTCACTGCTTATTTTCCCTTTTCCTTATATATAGATACCATGTGCTCTAATCCAGTCTTCTGATACTGCATATGTGAGACTATATCTCTTATATATAATTGCTAGTAGAATCAATACAGGACTTTTACCAAAATAGGTAAAGACTAATGTATTCATTTGTGGCACAACTTTTCAAAAATTTTGGTAAGTGGAAAAAATAGTGCAGGTGTCACAGTCCTTTGTACCCATGGGAGTGCATTGGCCCTGTATTGTTTGTACAAGAGTGGTAGGAGAATGGATGGTGGGACTGAAAGCATACTACCTTATTTTGTGTCATGTGTCTGTGCCTGCATCTCTGCCTCTAAGCACAAACTGAGCATGTCAGTTTTTAGTGTACTGCAGTCTTTGTTCACTAAATGTTTCCTTCAGTGGTTTACTGCTTGCTCTGCACTTGGTGAATCCCTTCTGTGAAAATAGATTGCAGCGAACTGACGTACTGACTGTGTGTAAAAGTCAGTTGTCAATTTTGAATAGTGTCACCAGCACACTTTTTAAAATCAATCCAAGGCACATTGAGTAGTGTTCTTTACTGTCTGTTACTTGAGGAATTCTAAAGCTGCCTGCTACAGGAGCCTATAAGAACAGACATCATATCTAACGTCATTTTACATTTTCATTACTGTTCCTCTTTTCAGATTGAATTAGGATTTGATGCCCTTTCAAAAATGGGACCTGTGAGAAGAATGGAGAAAAAACTCGTGAGCATTTTTCTTCATGGCCCCTATTTTGAAATAACCAAATGAACTGGGAGTAACTTTTTCATGCTTTCTTTAAGAAATCAAAACAAACTAGTATCAGCTATCTGACTGAGTGTCCAACATTGGATAGATTTGCTATTCCAGATTATACAACTGATGTTTATGAGAAACAGAATAGACTGAGTTGTGCATGGGAATGGCAGGAGAACTACCCTGGTTTATTTCTGCACAGCATTTCTTTTCATAGAATCATTGAATCATTAAGATTGGAAAAGATCTCTAAGATCATCTAGTTCAAATGTCAACCATCCCCACCATGCCCACTAGCCATGTCCCTCAGTGCTAAATCCGTGTGTTTCTTGAACACCTCCAGGGACGGTGACTCCACCACCTCCCTGGGCAGCCTGTGCCAATGCCTCACCACTCTTTCTGAGAAGTTTTTCCTAATATCCAACCTGAACCTCCACTTGTGCACCTTGAGGCCATTCCCACTTGTCTTACTGCTGTTAAACAGGAGAAGAGGCTGACCCCCCACCTTGCCACAAGCTCTTTTCTGGCAGTTGTAGAGAGCAATAAGGTCTCCCCTGAGCCTCCTCTTCTCCAGACTGAACAATCCCAGCTCCCTCAGCTGCTCTCCATAAAACCTGTGCTCCAGACCCCTTACAGCTTCTTTGGATATGCCCCAGGGCCACAATGTCTTTTTTGTAGTGAGGGGACCAAAACTGAAGACAGTATTTGAAGTGTGACCTCACTAGTTTGAAGGAAGTTGCGACGTTTTAATTTTTATAAGTGGCAAACCTTGAGGGTAGGTGTGCCATAGTTAATTATGAATGTTTACAACATGGTTGTAAGCCCTGAATAACAGGGATTTGTAATGGAGATGTTAACACATAAGCACAGACTGGTTCCTACCTTTAATAACTGTTCTGAAAGTAACTTCCATTTTAACCTGTAAGAGTTACATGTGTACAGGAGTTCTGGTGTGTGAAGCCATTGACTACACCTTCCTTCAGGACAGTGTAGTTGAGAGCTCAGCTATATCCACTGGACTATATACAGCAAAAAGCTGAGGTTACAAAAGATCTGCTTGGCTAGTTGCTATCTTTCCACCACTGCTGGTGTGTCCTTTTTTGTTTAGTCTCCTTGTGAAGACCAAGTACAGAAGTTTTTAGCAGTTACCTTTCCCAGTACTTTTAGAGGCCACATGGGTTATTATTTTAGAACAGATCTGTAACTGCCAGCTACAGCTAGTTGAAACACAGAACTTTGTCAAACCAAGACGATGCTATATTTGCCTTACGCACACCATAAGCATTTTATTTTTGTGGGGTGATTCTTTTACTTAATTTACTGCTTCTGGTCCACTCAGTTGCCTTCTAGGTATTTATCATTGTTAGGCCAAGAATGCCAAAGAAAAAGCAATGTAGCAGTTCTGTAATTGCTCCTAAAAAAAGGATGGATTCCAAAGATATGATGTTACTGCCCTAAAAATGCTGTTGTTTTTGATGCTAACTTGCTTCAAATGTCTGCATAGTTGAATTTTGACCCTTTCCTCTGCCTTTCATACAGCTATTCAGTCCATGTTGTCTTTGATCAGGTTCTGGAGCCTCTGGATCTCCTTGCTCACCTCAGACTTCTGTCTGTTTTACTACACTCCTAATGGAAAGAGATGTTCAGCAATAAAAGAAAAATTCGTTATATAATCCCAATTAATTTCTATAGTAAAAGACTTATTTTCACTTTTTCTTGTAGTCCGAGAGAACTTTTATTTCCGCTGCAGTGATGCAGTGAGAACTCAGTTATCTACCATACCCTGTTTCCTTGCATTGTACTTGAAATTTAGCCAGGGTTTTGGATTATTTTCTCAGTCATTTTAATAGTTACATTTAGTACTTATTACAGTTTTGCTCTTTCTAGGTTCCAGCAAAGCTTTTGTGGATGTAAAAGAGCCTATTGCCAATTTTGTGTAAGTTCAAAAATGGCAAGTATTTCCTCTCTGTTACCTGACATGACTACAGGTGGTTAGCTGGTGTCACTTGCTTCTTAATTGAAGCTGGTGTCATCCTGTAGTGTTATAGTATGTGTGTGCACAATATAAGAAACCAGGAAAAAGGCATCACCTCCTCATGATTATAGATGTAATTCTCTCTTTCCAGCATGGTGTTCCCTCTGAATATCGGTCTTTAGAAGCTTAAACATCCTGTGTAATTTGAGCCAGTGCCATGCAACTAAAGCAACAAAGAGTATCTCTGAAGCCCTACTTCCGTAGACATAGGTCAGCTGAATACCTGCAGAACCCTACCAGTAGGAAGTGTGACTAATAATGCATATAGAGCAGAAAATTTACAACCTCCTGTGAAGTGCTACCATAGTTTTCATGCTTCTTTGAACAAATGTGTTTGAAAATTATTCTTTAGGCTATTCTGAGAAGCCGCTGATGCATTCCTACTCTGTTTTGATCTTTAAGAAGTGCAGACATTGAGTCTGTAATTGCTATCCATATTCATTATCGCAGTCATGGTGTTGCATGATGCAATTTGTGGAGTTCTTTCACTGAATGTGATCTCTGTCTGGAGTCTGCGTTAGTTTTGGATCCTTCTGAACCATAAATGGTCAGAACATCTTTTTCTAATATTTAGTTGGAAATAATCTTGTTAGTCTGAAATATATATTCTTCTGTATTTTTGGTTTCTATGTGTGCTTATGTATGTGTGTGTGAGTGTTAGCATATATGCCTCTTCCTCTAGCGAGTTTTGTCTCCAATATTTCTTCATGCTCAGGAAAACAGAAAGTAGGCAGCTTGTAAATACAAAACCAACTTTTTTACAGTTATTGTTCAGTAGAGAACGGTCTGGGTAAGTAAAACAAAATAGGTGAAATTTCAGGGAGAGGTAAAGGGTTGAAATTAATTGAGCAAGAATTGCAATTAGGTATAGCAGGCAAAAAGTCATCAGTTAGGTCTGGGTGTAATTCCATTGACTTGGCAATTCTGTGATCCTGCCTGTGGGGCCTGTGGTTCCTGTTTGTCCCCCCATCTCTCAGTTACCCTTGGTGCAGAGGTTTATTGCTGCGATGTGAGGAATGTTAGTTTGGTATGTAGTAGTAGCTATCAATGTGACAGTCATAAGGGATAAGAAACTCAGTCTTGGTGAGGCCCATCTTGCCACTTTATACCTAGGAACTGAATCTCCTGGGCAGGTCCTTTCACTTTGCTTCGCTTAATTGCAAAACCATGACAGCCAGTCCTCTGTAGATGATCTGAAGGAGGTAGCCGCAATCCTAGTGACTAATATTCTTAGCATGTTGGTGAGAGACGTTTGTCTTACCCTTTGGAAAACCCAGCTGGATCCATCTAGCTTTTCCACTTAGCTGTAAGAAAATGAGACTAGTCTTGTGAACATGAACACTCAACTGTGAATAAATAGCACAGACAAGAATGGAATGCCTATTAAGGTATTGTCATTTATTTCCCAAGTGTTAACCTGTCACAAGGAAGGACTGTACTGTAAAATGATGGTTGAGTGTCTGTCATGACCTGTGTTACCTTGTATGTTCCTGCAGTAATTCGTAACCTTCTACATTCTCCTCCTTTTTCCCCAACTTTCATCTTCTATGCCAGACGCTAGAATGTTAAAGTATAAAATCTGCTTATATTGAAAAAAGAATTTAAAAATGATCTTTTTTCAGTCTGTATGTGATTTTACTCTAGACAAGGCAACTTTCCAGATTTGCATTAACCAATATTTGAAATAGGATGGTTTTAAGACTTAGAATGCTGTCTAGCTCAACTTGCTCTGTTAACTTAAAATGTTACAGAAAAAAAGATATTTGATATATGTTTATATATAAACACATACACAATTAGCAGATTTTGGATTAGCAATAACAGATACTAGAATTTGAAAAGTTCAAACTCTTGACTGTATTTTTTCAAAAACTTTAAAAAGAAAAAAAAACCTTCTCACCATTCTGAAGCATTGTGAGGGGGATCTCACTTGCTCACAACAGTTATTTACTCACTCTTAATGTGTTTAGTCCATTAAAGCTTGGAGATCATAGTTTAGACAAGATAGGAAGAGGGTGGCTTTGGGTAAAAAGTAGTCTGTTAGAGTAAATCACTTGTAGTCATTAGTCTTTAGAAAATTCCTAGCAAACATGGTCTGAGAAATAATGATAAGATCGCGCCTTCAATCAGATGCTCTTGCATTACCATCTGTGCTGAGTATTGGTGTCTTTTTGGATTCAAGGAGGTTTTGCTTCTTTCCACTGCACTGCACCATCGGGAGATGCACAATTCCAGATCTGATATCAATATAAAGAGTGGTGCTGAAGTGGAGCCATTGGTTTGAGATCCTCTGTGTTCTAGGTATGACTAATACTGAGTTCAAATACTTGGTACCAGCTCAGTGGCATTTTGTCTGGAAGAGGACATGTCTTACATCCTTGAATGCCTGCGAGAGTGCAGACACCGTGGAAATGCCTAAGCAGTGCTGGCTGTATCTTAGATGTGAGAGTGGGCTTTCATGCTTCTGAAGGTTAGGTTAAAAACTCGTGATATTTTGGAGTCCTTAGAGTGCCTTGAAATATATGAGCACTTTATAGACTAACTGGAGATCAGTAAAGTTATAATTGAGGTAAGGTTTCTATTGTTGAGTAAGATGAGTTATGGTATTGGCACCTTCTGTAAGAGCAGATGCTGGACACCTTTACTTAGAGATTATTGTGGAGATATCTCAGTAGTCTTTGCTTCTTTCCCAGGCACTTCTAGCTGAGCAACATCAGAGTTTCAGATGGGCAAGCTTTTTAGTTAGACAGTTTCATAATTTGTAGTATGAGGAGGATCAATTTACCTTTAGTTACAGTGACACTAAGAAAATCCTGACGTCACTAACTTTTCTGGAAGAAGTAAAAAGATGGGCTTATTTCTTATGTGCATTTTGAACTGCACATGCTATATTATAATTTCTCCTGTCCTGATCTTGAACAAGTTGACACGTCTCACTTTAAGAAAATTTTTATAATATAGCCAGCTGTACAGTTCAGGGTCTGTACTGGTAGATGGGTGTGCCAACCATTTGTTCACATGGGAGAGTAAAGTTTTAAGCTGAGAATCCACATGTCCTACCTCATGTTGGATGTCAAGAACCTAATCCATGTAGTTAAATTAATAGCAATTAATATGAAATTCTGAAGAGCTCTTCCAGCATCACAGGGCCTTGTAGTACTGAATTAAGACCTTTGAAGTTAACATTTTTCAAAATCAAGCTTCTTACTCCATATAGATTTAGGCGTAAATTAGTAGTGAGAAATAATTCAAATTTTCCTTCCCAAGCCACGTTGTTTAATGATATTCAGTAATGCTTAGTTACAAGGAGAGTTTGAACTTACTTGTTGCTTTGTAAGTCAGTTTTTATTCCTTAGCATCAGAAGTATCTTTTGTGCATGAGGACAAGGCCAGGTAGATGCATCTTCTGTCTTCTTTGCTTTGGAGGATACTGTTAAGCAGATGCTTTTGGTCTGGCTTCTCTAATTCATCGAATGTTAGGAATTGTTTTGCATAAGAAGGGCAGTGGTCAAATATATGCCAGATCTTTCCTTCAGGAAAAAAGCTGGCTTACAGTACCATTCTATAAAGCTTGTGATGAAATGTCAGGATTTCATGCATTGGTCCTTGCTGTTGTGCAGGAGATACTGCCAAGGAGAAAGCTTCTATGAGAGGAAAAAGCACAGCAAACCATGCCTTATCTTCCTATTCTTGTCTTATATTTATGAAGGATGATACAAAAATGTAAACGTATTCTGAGTTGAAAGCTTTTTTCAAGACAATACACTTTTCAGGGATGCTAGAAAGGTAACTAGCACTTGGCTCTTCCTTTACAAAGGCATTTCTTTTAACTATGGTCTTGATTGGTAAACAATGTTTCCACGGTCCCGGGATTTAATATCTTCGTTTGAATCAAATAAGGCCAGTTGAATTCTGTTCGGCAGCTGGCAACAGAGTGCGTGTATTGAGGTGCCAAGAAGAGACTCTGCTGAGCTTCGGATGCTTTGCATTCCAGACCTGTTACCTTGTAAGAGTAATATTTACCAGATTTCAGTCTGGCTGGAGATGAAGAGCAGGCCTGTGGAGGAGAGGGGAGCTGGGGAGATTTTAGGCTTGAGGAACAAAAGGTTGAATGAGCTGGTACAGCATGCTACAGTCTTCCCGGGTAATTGACTTACGTGAAGGCAGTGTAAAGAGCAGTTACTCATGGGCAGTTTATTCGGGCTGAAATCAGTATGCATGGTAGTAAGAGAAAACTGAGGAAGGAAGAGGAAAAAATGAAAGGCCTACTCTAGCTGTGGATGAAAATCCATAGGATTTGCTGAGGATATTGTGTTTGCAAACATGAACCAATTCGTACAATAACACAAGAGCAGTTGTAACACTTTTGCTCCTGTGCATGCTTTCCATTCGCAAGCAGTTGGCTTTGCCTACTTACAAGGCTTCTCCTTCAGAAGAGACATGGACTGTGGCTCAGTCAGTGCTAGAAATCTTGTTTACAAACAGGGCTGGTAATGAGCAGAGCTGAATAACTGGAACTCATGAACAGTTTTAATATGTGCAAATCCTAAAGTTCTGAGAAGAAATGAGGAAGATGTGCAAAATCAGCCAGATAGCTCATATTTCACTCCTGTCCGAATGCTCTGGAGTATGATTTCAGATTCTTGTCTTAATAAACTGAAATATAAACTGAAGCTGGATCCAGTTCAGTTGGACTTTATTTGATTATGCCTCTATGCTATTCTAGCTTAAAAAAAATGCTGCAATTCCAAATATGATGTGTTACAATTGTGTGAATTCCTTAATCTGTTTTTCCATTCATTTGTGTAGTAATTAAAACCATAGACCTGGAAACTATTTTCACAGGCAGCTTTCATTTGCAGAACCCTATTTCATTTCATTTATTTTATATTTTATGATTCTATAGTCAGTTTTACTCTCCTTCCCTTACAAAAGAGGGAAGAGCTTGGTGAACTTCATTATCGATCTGCATATTGGCTCAGTTTCTTACAAATTGTACATTATTGTATTGAACAGAACACCCCAGCGTAATTGTGCTGGGGTGTTTTTTTGTTTGTTTGCTTATTTTTTTTGTTTTTATATCCAATTTTGTTCTCCTTACAGGGCACCACAAAGTGCTCTGATGAAAGAATAATCACAAGCTTAAAGAGGAAGGAAAGTTTTAAGGGACTAATTGAAGAAGGAAAATGCACAGTGGTTTAAAGGAATGAAGTGATGGGAGAGCTCCAAGTGAGATGAGGCAGCAAAAAAAGTAATACAGCTACCACAAACTGCAGTGAATAATAGATGTACACTTAACAGCTGTGGTCATGGGAGCTGTATAAGAGAGACAGAGGAAGAGGACAGTTCAGGAGACAGCAGTTTGAAGGCACATTGCTTTATATGGTAGTCTGCAGCCATAGGTAACAAGCAGGACTTTGTGCTCCAGACCTACAACAGAAAGATGTCACTACTTTCAGGTTCTACGTGACTGTAGGACATTGCTTATGGTAATCTCTTCCTCAATAATGTCACTCATGATGGAGCAAAAATCACTGCCCTGCTGGGTTCTGTAGGATACTGTATTTAACTTTCTGTTGTGCATGGGATCTTCATTTACCAACTTCTGTCAGTTAGAACCATACTCTTTTCCCATTTATAGCGAAAGATCTGGGGGAGACTGAGTGGCTCTGTTTAGGCTGAAATTTAATCCAGGCTGGAGAGGTCTGGAGAGCATTAGTAACAGGTGGCTGTCCATTAGCCATCTTGAGATGGATGGGACAGACTTGGCCTGGTAGGTAAATCTCTGCGTGCTCTGAGAAAGTTGGCACTCATCATCTCACACTGGGAGTTTGAATCAGAAGGCCACTGACAGCGTGGGCATGAAAAGTAACACCCATATCCCTCCTGCATGGAGATCTCCCAAAAACACAGGGCTTGGGTGAGATGGGAAAGCAGTAATGAAAATCATGTTGCGAGCGTGAGATGCATCAAGGATTTGGTCCTGTGAGGTCTCACTCTGAGGAGCATCGTGAGGCCTGGATTCCTCCTGTTCTCCCTTACTGCTAGGCACTCTGAGACAGGAAGGTTTTTAAGCACGTGGCTGCTCAGGAAAGCTCAGAAGATGACTTCAGCAGCAGTGTGTTAAAGTAAAGCAAATGCCTGTGCTCTTTATCTGCAGCAAAATGATAGGCTTCTTACCCTGCTCTCCTGTGGAGTATCCAAACTTATTTTATGGCTTGTCTCACAGACATTCATTTCCAGTTGGTTGAACCACGCCCCAAATGAATAAAGGCAAAATAAAACATTTGCCTAGAAAACAAGATAAATGAAATTTAGATTATTCTGTGTTAAGGTAGAGAGACACATAAACACAGCAGTACGAACAGCTTAAATTGAATTATGAAATAGCCCAAGAATGTCTTTTCACAGCCATTTCCTTGATTTCAACACTACTGAGTTTGTCATGTATGACGGCTTTGTGGTTGTTGTGACACTGCTGGAGAAAATTGGATTTGGGGAAAGTTTTCTTAGTAGTTCCTTAAATAATTCAAAATGTTTTCCAGTTTTTTTGTGTTTTTTTTTTCTTTCCAGCATAGCTTTGTTCTGCAGTTGTACATTTTTTTGTAAAGACTTTTGTATAGTATTGTTTTGTCGTGACAGTATATAATCCTGAGGATATATCCAAGGGAGTTCCAGCCATCCTCTTGGATTTCATAACAATACTGGTGATTAGGAGCCCTTCCACATAGAAAATTAAAATGCTGATGTGTACTCACAGACTTAAAGTGCAGCTCAAGTCATCCAGCACTAAAGGCACAAGTCAGAGCCTGTGATGAGCGTGTCTGCTGTAGGATTTGCAAGCTGCACCAATCTGATAAACGGCCTAATTTTACAGACAGAGACATATAATGGCTAACCACAGCTCATATTAAAATAAGTATTGAGTCCCTCTCCTTGGAGGGGCAAGCCTTAAAAACATGCTAACCTGATTTCTCACTGTCTGTGCTCCTGCCTGAAGGCCAGGTTTAATCCCATCCCTCGCAACACTGCTGCCTGCTGGGTGGGCTGCCAGCTCCCACCTGTGAGCAGCACCATCTCCTGCCCTCCCTGCCTGCGGCGCAGCTGGAGGAGCCCTGCTTTCTTCACCTGGCTTGCCTGCTCAATTTTTGATGGATTCTGACGGATTCAATAAAACTATGATGTCTGCACAATGTATTTTTTTTTAAATGTAGCTCATTAGTAAGTTGGCACTGAGATAACACTAGGAAGCCAGTTTTAATCCTCCTGGCTGGGCTGTCAGTGCAAATGAAATTCATGAAAATGGTGCCAAGGAGAGGAAGGATTTAGAGGGAAAACAAAAAACTTACATATAGTCCTTTTCTCAAACACACACCCATACATCTAACCTTATACCTAATCTGCTGTTGAGAGGAGGAGGGAAAATATTTTCTTAGATGAAAATGAGTCAGGGTTACTGGGGTTTAGGGAGCAGGAAGCCTCCTTGGGGTTTTGTAGCTGCTGCAGGCAGCATCCTGTATAAAGGAGCACGATACATGAGGAATGCAGTTGGGCTTGTGATTGTATCTGGCACTTCAGCCCACTGAATGGCCCCAAGTTGCACCAGGGAAAGTTCAGTTTGGACATTAGGAAATCTTACGCTCGTAAAAAGTGTGGTGAGGCATTGGCACAGGCTGTGCAGGGAGGCGGTATAGTCCCTGGAGGTGTTCAGGAAACGTGGTGATGTGGCATTGAGGGACGTGGTTAGTAGGCAGTATTGGAGGTAGGTGGATGGTTGGACTAGATGATGATAGAGGTCTTTTCCAACCTTAGTGATTCTATGATTCTGATGGAGAGATCTCTGGTTACAGATTACTTCCAAAAGTACCACTTCAGTAGTGCGCACTGAGAAAAAGGTTGGGAAATGGGAGAGAGAAAATCTTTGTAAGGAAGAAAGCTATTGCTCCATCTTGTCAATGGCGGAAGGTTAATCTAATCAGGTATGGATCACCATAGTCCTAGCAGTCACAAGCAGCTAAACAATGCTTGCATGTCCGATTTTTTTTTTTTTTTTTTTTTTTT
>JACDJE010000209.1:29101-50775 GCA_016647715.1 Pavo muticus
TTTTTTTTTTTTTTTTTTTTGTCAGAGATAGGAGATTGTACTTGCAATTCTTGCTTATGATTCCTAGCTGAAAGAGGAGCAGCCCTTCGTGGAGAGAGATGAAAGACACTAGGAGTATTTTTCTTACATTCCAGTGTAAGCAGAATAGCAAAGTACATACCTGAGAATTTTCCAAACACAACACAAATCTATTTACATATTTGATTTCAGTGGTGATACATGATAACCTGGGATCTCAGTCAAAGGATCCTGACGGGGATTTGAAAGGAGTTCTTCTTCCTTGAATGTTCACAAAATAACTGCTGAAAGCTGAAGGGCCTTTTGTTGGCAACCTAAATCCACAGAGAACAGGAGGCAGAGAAGCTGGAGGTGGTTTACTTGTGCTGAAAATCCTCTCAGTGCGTACAAGTGTGGGGGTAAATTCCTGGCTGTTTTGAAAGCAGTGAGAATATTTTGTCAGTAACTTCAATAGGACCAAAACATCACTTGGATTTCAGAGAGGCTTTGGTACCTTTGTAACTTGCGCTAATGCCTGTTGATAGATGCTGCCGCTTTCCTGCTAGTTTGTTGGGCATCTTCCCAGCAGAAAAGGATCTGTTGGCTCCCGTTGGGAATGAATGACCATGGGCTTGCTGCCCATGTCTGAGACCCAGAGTAAAGGACGCACCCAAGGATGTGTTTTTCTCTGTTCCTTTTAACAGTGTAGTGTTGCATAAGCAACAGTAAGACTATAGTGGGGGTTAAGTTTGACAAAGAGGGCTGTTCTGCTCTTTCTTCTCTCCATGTGTTTTAATCTGCCACAAGATTAAGATTTCTTTGTTGAGCAACATAGATAGTAGCATGGTTTGTATTTGCTTTCCTTTTTGGCTCCTCTGTGTGACAGGAGATGTGTAAATAGGACTTGGTGGAGGTGAGAACTGGGGTCAGATCTTTTGGGCTTTCTAAAATGTGTGGAGATTTGTTTATGCTGAAAGATGGTCCAGAATGGAAAAACTGGCTTTTGCCACTCTCCAGAATATTCCCAAGTAATTAGGTTACCTCAATTAAACGTTGCACAATGGCTCAAAATTAAGACCTGAATATAGCTCTCTTGTGATGCATTAGTGTTTTCACATTATCCTGCCCCTGTGTTTCGGCATGGGAGAGGGAAAGCAAGCCAACAGCCTGGAAAGACTTAAAGTCAAGCAGAGAGGAGAGTTGGGTGAGTTCATGTTACAGAATTTTTCTTCAGGAGATTCATTTTCAAGCATTCTTAACAGCAGAAATCATGCAGACCAGCATGCATCCAAGGGCTTTGCAGGTAGTCCATGCAAGGTGCTAGCTCACATTTATTGTTAATTCAGCTTTTGCAAATAGGCAAATTGCTGTTTTTCTAGGGAGATAGGGATGGGGTGCAGGTCTGTGCTACATGTGCTGCTTTATCCTGAGAGCAGGGGGGCACAGTCTGGGAGAGTCCCTATGCTCATCTGCTAGAAGTAGCATCATTAAGCACTGGTCACATCACGTCTGACTTTTGGTTTTTGTTGGTTTGGTTTGGGTTTTTTTTTTTCCTTTTTGTTTTTGTTTTTTTATTTTATTTTATTTTATTTTTTGCTTTCCTAAAAGAGACTGGACAGTTTCCCCTTTCATTTTAGCTATGAGTTTCAGCAGCTTGAACTGGCTTTTGATCTTTCTCCAGCTTCAGAGGTTATGGCTTAATACTCAGTCTGACTGTGCTAAAAGTTAATACTTAAGAATTTTGTTTTATAGAAGAAACAGTCTTCAAGGCAGTTCTCGCTTTCCTAAAAGCTGCAGAGCAAAAAAAAAAAGCAGGAATGTAGTAGTTTTATTCAACAGAACATGGTCTTGGGACGGGAGAGTTTGCAAACAACCAAGACTCTGGCTTGTAAGTGCCTGTGGCTGTAAAGCAGCAATAACAAATGTTTTTGAAATCTCTGTGCTGATTCATCCTAACACACATTTGAGGACGTAAACCTGATACAGGCAATATCTCCATCATTGTCATGGGCTCTGTGTGAGGCTTTAGGTCAGCTTTTCAGATAAAGCACGGTGCAGTTTTTCTCTTCAATATTAAATTTAATTCCTCTGAATAGAAGAATAAATATCTGTGAACTTTCCACAAGAAGGGTCCATTAGAGGAGTCTATTGTAGCCTGGACTTCTTGGCTGTTGGTGTTGCACCGGACAGGAGATGGACAAACATGTATGGTGTTGGCCCAGCAGTTTTTCTTCATACGGTACCGGTAGGATGGAGAAGAGATGAAAAAAAGAAGCCATGATTGATGGTTCAAAATACTTATTTTATCTACCTTTAATTGGTACAAAGAGTGTGAATTTTTTCAGGCTAAATTATGTTTCAGATTGAGTCTGCAAACTAGTAGCTTCATTGGAATAACTGTAAATGGGTGACAGAGTAATTCCTATGGGGGTAAAAAAGAAAAAGAAAAATTGAAATGAGGGATTTCTGGCTGATTAGATTCAGTTAAGTTGGCCGATTCAGTGATACATGAAAGTTATGGGCCTTTTTACAACGGTCTCCAGACCAAACTAAGGAACATCCAAAGTCAGTTTCAGTTGCAGCATGTAAATACTGCTAAGGATTAACTTGTAATATGATTTGGCCCAGCCCAGCCCAGGGAGAAGAATTACAAAAAAAAAAAATAGTAATAATAATACAAAGTTCTAAAACATCTTATATTGTTACAGTCTTAAAATGACAATGGCTGCTTTTCTTGGCAGGATTTGATGCCTGCTGTAGGACTCATATCCAACTCCAGCATGCTAGTGGTATGAACTGACACAAATTAGGAAGCATGTAGCAAGATGCCATTCTCTTTCTGTCTTCAAAATGACCCACAAAGCCACTTATTGCCAAGAATCCAGTGCAACTTTGCTGGGACACCTCTGATGATTAGAGTTTTATTTTACAGCCTGTCTTTGTGAATTCAACCTCATCCCTAATTGTCATTTTCCAGGGGTTAATTACACTCTGCTGCCAGCTGCTTTTTGACCCAGAGACCACTGGAGGATTTTTTTCACAATTATAGAAACGAAGAGTATAAAAGAGAATTGTATAGAAGTGTCAAAGCCTATCAAATCCCAGAGCAACAGTAGTACCCTGAAAGAATTAAATATTTGGGTAGCTGGAAACTAGACAACCAGATTACTGGGCTATTGAGCTCATAGCTTTGACTAGTCTTTATTTGCTTTAAACTTGGTGAGGTGATGAGAAAGTAGCAGCAAAGAAGCTCCTTCTCATATTTTAAGGAATACATATCATAATTGTATCTTCAGAAAATTTCTCTCTCTGCCTCATTGTACCTAACTTTTCAATCAGGAGAACATCTTGGGGTTGATTACTTCTCATATGTTCTCATAGATCTAGGTGTATTTTAAATGGGGAATATCAAGTGGTTCAACAGAGGGGGATATATGTCACAAAGTCTGGTAATTTGTTCTAAATCTGTGCCTATGTAGATCTTCACTGGTGTATACTTTGTGACATGCGAAGCTTGACAGAGACTGTGTAAGCGAAAAATAAGCCATGCATTTGTGGTATGTAAGCACTGCCAGACATCTTTGCTCTGAGCACCTTGGAGTCTGCTAGTGACATTTATGGAGACCTTGTAGCCATTTTATGGAATAATAATTATGTGTATGGATTCCCTGTTGAATGTCAGGAGCTCAATGGGTGTTTATTACAAAGAAGAAAAAATTAGCTAATATATATTAAGATATATAGTTGATCTATGTAGTAGGAAGTTACTAAAATAGGAAAACGTCTTCAGAGTTGGTGTCTGTTAGCATAACTGATGAAGATTGTCCTGCTTAAATAGCTACAGCAGGAAGCCCTATGAGAGTAAGGTTTGATTTCTTTGTTTTTATTCCAAGAGGAATTATCTCAGGACTGTAAGATGTGCTGTCTTGATGAAGACACACTAAGGCTTCCCCATTTGACTGGGGTGACAGTCCAGCGGTCAGTAGTGGTGGTAAAAGAGGAAGGAGCCATTAGATTTCAGTCCTTCCTTGATCTGACCTTTAAAAGGGCCATACAGCAATTGGATCCCCAAACTGTTCTCTTTCTATCTTCCCGATGAAGTTATCTCTGCCTTCCTTTTTTTGACTCCTGTCCATCTCTCTTATTAAGTGTTGGCTATCCAAGTGCACTAAGGCTGAAGGTATTAGGTAATGTGACATCATGAATCACCTGCACCCCTTTCCCTTGGATAAATTACATATCTAAGGTTCATTAAGTGGTAGATGCCTTGCTACCAGTTGTTGGTGTGGGTTCTTCAGCCAAAACAGGTGCAGTAACTTGCACAGACATTGTGCCTTGTGTTGACTGCAGATGGGTACATACCCTGTTCTGACAGGAAGGCTGCTCCAGAGACAAGGCAAAAGACTTATTCACTGCACTGTCAGCAGTTTTGCTGTTTGTTGGGGGGGAAAAAAAAAAAAAGAGGATTTGCTATCAGTGAGCTGATATCTGAACAGTCTAAATGGTCCTAATAGTCAGAGGGTTTAGGGAAGCCTGCCAGAGAGAGGAAAGCATAACAACTGCATTTAATAACAATCAAGCTAATCTTGTAAATATTTGCATGTGCTGCTTCAAAGCCTACTACATGGCCATTCATGTTCTGCAGTTAGAGAGAAGAGGAGGAAAAAAAAAAGAAGGCGAGAAAAAAGGGGCACTCCATTTTCTGTAGCTGCTGTAATAAGGAATGGGCAGAGCACCAGAAAGAAAAGAAAAAAAGGAAAAGAAGCCCTCCAAAGTTTAATAAACACAAAAGGGAATAAAAATAAATCTTTGGAGCATTTATTGCAAGCCCTTGATGGAAGGATTGGATTGAAGCTCTCAGCCTTTCCAGTTTGAGTGTATGTGTGATGTTGGCCTGTCTGGCCTTCTCCAATGAGAAAATAAAGTTACTTACATTGTCTATCTTGGCCTATGCAAATAATTCACTATTTTTGTTGTTTGCTTGTTTCAATAGCAGAAATGAAAATTCAGAGGACAAAAAAGACCCTTGTTTGGATACAATTGGATTTAGGAATTCTTCCTTTCCAGAAAACGAGCATGACTCGCTGCTGTGTCAGTGTGTTTTTTTTTTTTCTCTTGAAATGTCAGTACACGTAGTACTTGTGAGAAAAGCCTTAGTTGGTATGACACAACTATTAAAGACAGAAGTGTTGTCCTATTATGCAGGAGGTCCCTGACTCTGGGAGTATCTCTAGGAGAACATCTTGGGGTTTAGCCTCCTTCAGTTTCCACTTTTGGCTTGAGGGAGTTCAAACCCATCTCACCCTCCTCCAGGAGGTGTGCCTTGGGATCTACTTGCTGTTTTGGATGGTTGGTGAGGGGATGGGTGCAGTCTCCTGATGGTGTTCCAACCTGCTCCATCCAGGGAGGTGATGGAGTCACTGTTCCTGGAGGGTTTTGAGAAAAAGGTAGATGTGGCACTGAGGGATATGTTTTAGTGTGGTCAGAGACACAGGTTGATGTGTGGACTAGATGATCTTAGTATCCAACCTTAATGATTCTATGATCCTATGATAATATTAAATGGGACAATGCTGCAGGCTGGTCTCGCACACAGACGCTGAACAAAGTCAGTAAGAACTCACACACTGGAAAACTTCCCAAGCTAGCAGTTTGAATTGTCCTGTATAAAGCAGCTGGTAAAATTTAAGCTCATATGAGGAATAAAAAGAAAAAAAGAATAAACAAGCTAAACCTGCAATGCTCAGTGTTAAGCACATGGAGCTGTTAAACTAAAGGAAAGAAGAGGGAAGCTGCCTTTACCTTCTCCAACTGTGTTTTATAACTCATCTCAGCCTTACTGTGATGAATGTGATTATGATTATTACAGCTGAAAGTCTTCAGTTTTGGGGGGTTGAATTAACGAATAACTGAAAGATGATAAAAATGGAATCTTCCAGTATATTTACTATTCCCCTCTCTCCAAAACAAAAGAAAATTTTTTTCCAAGCTACAGGAAACATAATGATTTAATTCCACTCATTAATGATAATCTAATGATAATATTTCAAAGAATACTTATGGAGTTTGGTCTGCAGTAGTGTAACTGTCTTTGCAAAGTTGCCAAGAGTCATCCTGGTGTCTACCGGAGTCAGTGGGCCAAAATCAGAGTGAAATCCAGAGATATCTAACTGAGACTACATAGATATATCTGCCAGGTTAAGGTGGAGTCACAGAGACATAAATTGCAGCATCTGAGACCACTTAAAAGGCTAATCCAAACCCTTGTAAACTCCATAGGGTTCTTCCTATTCCCTTGCAGAGAGTTGCAAGTCTCAATTCCCAGTCCTTATGTTGATGAATTTTCATGTGAACCCCAAGTCTGCAGACAGCCATTCTTTAATAATGCCTTTCCTGAATTGATTTCCCATGTATGCTATTGTGAATGATAAAATAAATCAAATTTCTTATGGTCTGTTGCAAGATGTAAAACTGTCTTGTGAAAGAGATGAAACTAATTTAAGATAAGAATTCATTCTTCTCCATTGTTGTGCAGCAGAAGGTAAATACTCATTCGCTGTATATTGCTCGTACAGAAATGCAAAAGCATGCACAGTGGAAGAGTATTCCTTCTCTAGCTGATATTGTTTCCTTTATAAATGAAAGAGAAAAAATACAAATGTAGAGATGGTTTAGGAAAATTCTTTTGGTTGCATATTCACACATCTATAATGTATGGTATCTAAAATACAAGAACTGCAAAGGAAGACTACAAATAAAGTCCAACAAATTTCTAGAAATAAGTTAGAAGCTAAATATAAATCAACCAGACAGTTAAATAGGACTTTTGCATTTGAAATAAAATCAAGATGGACTGGGTTTGTCTGTGCCAGGGCAAGTGGCTGTCTGCTGGTTTGGTTTGTCCACAGGGTAGGAAATTGTAGGCTGATGCCTCAAATAAATGATGGGGAAGGACGACTTACAACTCATCCTGGAAGCATCAATCTTATACATACATATTATTATGCCAAATTATATTCCTAGTAGGATTGGGTTTGGCAGAGAAACAAGTAGTAGTCTCAGAGTTTTCTGTAGCAGAAAAAAATAAATTTAGGAGATTATTTCCCTCTTAAATGAGAATGTAACCTCTGAACTGAGTAGCTTTCTTAAGAATTTTCAAAATCTATCAAAATTAAGATCATCATCACATAAAGTTAAGCTTTACTCAGAAGACCTTCATTTAGGTCCTCTTGTGGTAGAAGACTGGCATTGAGTGAGACTGGCACTTATGTATTATTCAAGATAAAGAGGAACAGCACTGGTGGAGGGTTAACTCATATCCCTTTTTAGTTCTCATTATAAGGTTGTAGCTGGTGGACAACAATACCGATCATGATGCATTGGGTTTATTTTAGAATACTGCAAATGTGAAAAATCTGAGAATAATTTTTTTCCTAATTAAATTGAACCACAGGGAAGTCTGGGGCTTCAGGGTTGTATTTATACCTCTTGCACATTTGACCATATTGAAAGTCTTCTTTGGAAAATGCTCTTTCAGAGGATTTTTAAACATCTTGAGAACTTTCTCTTATAGTGCATCTATAGTTGACGACTGCCTTTCTCTCTAAGATTTTTCTCATCTCTCTGATTATTTTTAGGATTTTTCACCTTTGAACATTCTAAAACTGATTTTGGTTCAATTATCTAGGAGAATTTTGTGAATAATGTAAAGAGGATACATATACTTAATTATGCTTTATTTTGTGACTGACTGATACTTGATATTTATTCTGTAGTCAGTCTGAGCCTATAAATAGTTATTTGAAGAGCTCCTACGAACTGGATGTTAAACGTATAAGTGAGAGCAGTGCTGCCTTGTGCAGTCTGGGTCTGCTACATTGCTCAAAGATTCTGATAATAGGAAGTCTTGAAGCACTAAATTTTTGAAAGTTGGTCCTAAAGCTAATAATATATCTCATTAATATGAATAGGTATTATTAATGATTTATTTAAAATATCTTTAATCATTAATCATTAGGAGTAAAGGTAGAGGCATAAAATGGTCTAGGTTGGAAAAGAACTTCAGGATCACCAAGTCCATCCATCATCCTGGCCTGTTGAGTCCCACCACTAAAACACTTTTCTTAGTGCCATGTCCACACATCTCTTAAATACCTCCATGGCTGGGGACTCTACCACTTCTCTGGGCAGCCCTTTCCAGTGCTTGACCACTTTTTTCATGAAGAGATTCTTCCCAATATCCAGTCTAAAACTTCCCAAGCACAATTTGAGTCTGTTTCTTCATGTGCTATTATTTCTCAACTGAGAAAAGAGACTGACACTCACTTCTCTGCAACTTCCTTGGAGGCGTTTAGAAAGAGCCATGAGGTGTCCCCTCAAACTCCTTTTTGCTTTCTCCAATCTCTTTACATAGCAGTGCTATGTTATGTATATTACATCGATGAAGAATTACGTAACTTCCAGAAGATAGTACTTTACTCCAGCAGTGGTTGAATGAATGGATGGCCTGGGTGGCCAGAGAGCTGGGACAGGCCCTCATGAGGCTTCAGCAGGATTTGTGACACAGCCTGGGCCCCTCACAGGGCTTAATTGCTCGCCTCTCTTAATGTACAGGCTATTGTCTCACACCATTACATGACAAATCCTGAGCTATAAGACTAGTGGGAAAACTTAATGTTTTATAATCATTATCCAAAGTCTTTGTGCTGGCGTGACCCCAAGGAAACCTGTGAAGTTTGCTTCCTCTGCTGAAAATCTTCCCCCCAGCCTCCACGATACAGTTTTCATCTTCTGTTTCTTTGTACATTTCAAAATGTAAGAGGAAGGGAAACCTTTCCCTCAGCTTGAATGGAGATTTTATCAGGGCCTTTGAGTCATTTTGACTCATCCCTGAATTTGGCTTACCGTGCCCACTCTGCAATTTGAGGAAAATCTTGCCAAACAACAGGGTGTGGAGAATGTCACACATACAGAGCATGTTCAGAGATTTCTGCACATGGTTTTCTGTTTTTGCTTTTGGCCAGAATTAGGTGGAACAGCCTCAGATGATCACTGAACCCTTCAGGGTAATCTGAATTGTGCAAAAGTACTTTGCTGCTTAACCTCAGTCAGGGTTTATGGCTGCAAAGGAGGAAAGGATTGTTTTGAAACCTAAACTGATACTTCTGATATCATTACTGAGGACTTGATTCTGTTTTTCTGTTTTTTTTTTCCTGATTTCACTGCAACATATCATGGTGGTTGGTTAAATTTATGACTTTTACTGTTTGCAGACGGTCAATATTTATGTAATGCTATTCATCTATTGTCTGCTTGCTTTTTTCTTCCTTTTTTTCTTTCTCTTCTATTCCTGCCCTTGTTATAATGAGAATGAACATTTTATTCCAATAAAATCTTTAATAGCTAAAAAGAAAACAAAACCTGAAGCTGACTAATTTATGTGCCATGCCCTGGGAGAAAATGGATGTTAGAGAAAATACAGATCAAACAACTTCCTGTTATTTGTCTTCTTAGTATATCTCTTGTGAATTCCTTACAAGTCTGAAGGCATTTGCCAGCTACAAACTGTTAGGATTTTTTTCCAATTCGTAAGCATCCAGGATTTTCCACCAGTTTGTCAAAAGTGTGGGGTTAAATGCATGCCCTGAAGTAGAGATGGAAATGATTGTTAATCTCTATTAATCTGCTATTCCTATAATCAAACACATGTGGGGTTGGTTTTTTAGGGGTTAATGATGCTAAATTGGCCATTGGAAACTGAATCATGCTACAGATATTTCCCTTAGTGCCTTCTGGCTGTCTTGTATTGAAACAGATGAAAGAACAATGTATTTTATCATTTAAGAAATATATGATATCATTGCCTTCTTGCAGATGCCATCCCACCGAGCTATTACAGCCTTTACTTCAGAATTGTTAGATTTGACGTCTCGGCGATGGAGAAAAATGCGTCCAACTTGGTGAAGGCTGAGTTCAGGGTCTTCCGCCTGCAGAACTCGAAGGCACGGGTCTCGGAGCAGCGGATAGAGCTGTACCAGGTAGGGCTCCAGCTGTTACTGCTGTCTGTCAAAAGTAGCTAATTTCCTGTGTCTCTCCTGGAAGCAGCTTCATTCAAAGCCTTATGAAGCTGAAATACACACACTTTTCTAGAAAGCGTGCCTCGGGACTCCAGCATTCAGCGTGACTTCCGTATGGTGGCCCAGGGCTTGGAGCAGTGGAAAATTCAGGGTTTGCGGAGAGGGGAAGAAAATGATCTAAAGACATTTCTTTTACTCTGGAGTGTCATTAAGACTTATCTCTTTTTTGTTTGTTTTCCAATTGCACTTTCCTGTTCAGCTTGTGACATTAGGTGATTTATTAACTTGATCAGATGATGTTGTCACTGAAGAAGCAAATTCAGTCTTGCACAGAAACCATCACAACCCCACAAAACTTCCTCTGTGTGTAAACAAACTCAAGCAGAGGCTCCTCTAGTTAGATAGTGAGTCAGCTTGCACACATGCTAAATCCATTAAACTCAACTGTAAGGATTCCATGCATTTGTTTATAGAAATACTGGCTAGAGCATATTTCTTGTAAAGCATAGTTCATCTTGCTGAGAAGGCAAACAGCAAAAAGGGATTCGACTCCCAACAGTTATTTACTAGGTAAAACTCGTGGTTGTTCCATTAACCCAGCACTTGTTCAGCTGAAAATTTGCTAGGTAGAAAGCTATCTTGTAAAATAAACCATACCAAACCCCTGTTTATCTCTGGTTTTGCTACCCTTACTTGCTATATCTGGGCACTGCTGAGTATGCAGCACCACAGAGCCTGGGTCAGATCCTGTGGGTGCAAATTTGAGTTAGTCATCACCCTTACTTTCGAAGTTCATATTTTGCTGCCTGATTTGCTTAAGTGTAAACCAAGCTGGGAGTAGATAGAGCAGAATTTGTGCTCATGCTTCTTGAAGTGACAGTATAAGCCAGACTGAGAGACTGAGGGCAAGAAACGATGCACTGGGGTTTTAAACATGATTTAAACAGGAGAGAAGTGTGATTCCCCACTGAATGGGGTTCAGGTCTGCAGGTGGTCACCAGGTGCTTTCTGTCAAGGTTGCAGCCTGGACACATGCATTCCATGAACAGGCAGGCAGAAAAGGTGCCTAAATAACATTTCACTTGTTAAGAGAGGCAACAGGAATCTTTGATGAGAGCCACTGGTGTGCTCAGTGTCTGACAGCCATCACAAAGAATTACACTATGAGTCCCTGTGATGGTGTCACACCAGCCTGTCAAAACAATCATATATTCTGGCTTGACCTCACTGTTCAGACATCCTAAATGGAGATAATGGCATCCCTGGGCTTTCTGAGAGCTGTTAATCATGCACCTGGAAGGAATACAGCTGACATTCCCTGAGCTCAGCTCATTGCACCTCCATGTTTGAGGAATGTGGGACAGAAAGGGTTCGGCCGAGGTAGGGAATAAAGGGCCTTTGCACAGCTGGGAATTTGCCTTGTGATGAGAAACAGCTGGAGCTCATTTGAGAGAGGCTGACTCCAGCAAGCCTGTGCCCATGAAAATAACTGACACCTGCACCCACAGCAGATACTTGGGTTCTTTATATAAATATATAGCCAGTGAGTAAGGCAACCTCCCTTTTAGACTGGGTGGAGATATACTTAGTGCAGTATTGGGTAAGTAATGAGTGCAGGTTATTGTAGAACTGAGGCTTTTCTATGCTTAATCAGATGAACCAGAGGCAGTATAGTGAATGTGTTTGTGCTGGATTTTTATTAGGCATGTTACTTGCTGCTTCACCTGTAGAGAGGCAAGCTGTCCCTGGAGCGTTTCCTTCAGGGGACTCATCAATTAGCTGCCTGCTAGTGCCACTACTTTGCCTCTTGGTCATATTTATCCCTTGCAGTCTCATGTACAGCACTCTTCATGCAGGTGTTACGTTAGCTCTGTGTTGACTTGTCTGAACTGTATGGATTTCTTACCAGGAGTCCCTTAACCCTCCTACATCTCTCCATCATAATGCCTGAGGCTGCATGCAGTGTTTAACAGGTGAAGCAAACGCAAGGAGTAGTTAGAGAGGAGGCTTTATTGTAGGACAGTGCTATAGAAGCATCCTAAAACTAAGAATATAAGTTTTAGAAGGTAAAACAAGGGAAGTCTGAGGAACAGAATGTAGGGAAGGATGAGCAAGGTAATGCTGGAGGATCTTCAGTGTTGTGTGATGATAGAAGTGACTGACAGTGAAGGAAGGAACAAACACGGGAGGTAAAAGAATGGGGAGGATGTTCATTTCAGTGGAAGTGGGAGAGGCAAATACATCTTGTAAGGGCTGAAAACTTTCTCAGGTATATTTGCTTGAGGCATGAGAAGCCATGCATGGAGAGAGAGCCTCTCAGAGGAGATTGCTGGTAGATTTGGCAAGTGTAGCTGCTGCTCCTCCTCCCTGCATAAGCACTGCTTCCTGTCTTGTGAGATAGTCCTGGGCTTGCCAAGGCTGTTGTGCCCAGAAGCAACAATGTGGTTTTTCATCTTGCATAAGCAACATTTAATTATTAGCCTTTTTTTTTTAATCCCTTTTCTTTCTTTTTTCCTCTCACCAACGTTCAGGTTGCCTTGTGTTTTGCTTTGCTGAACTCTCCTGGATGAGAGTTTTTGAAATTCCTCTCATACCTGTAGTTTCAGGGAATGGTTGTTTCTGTGTCTCGTCTTTTCCCATCAAGCAGAAGGAGAAAGGCAGAAGTGTCCTGGGGAGAGCCAGAGCTTTCTTGTTGTAATTCACTGGGAGGCTGTGATCCCCTGGACACATGTAGGTACCCCAATGCAATCTGATTTTGGCCAACGGCAGTTTAGTAGCAGTATATATACCACTGATGCAGGAAGGACAATACTACTCTGAAAGCATGCTTCAGGAACAGCTAGAGACAGATGTGCAGGATAAATAGAAAAAAATAAGCAAGCAGAACATAAATATTTTGTTTTTCCTCCTGATTCTTTCTTTGTGTGGTCTTCTGACCTTAGAGATCTACCCCTTAAAATGAGAAAGAAATGCAAGACTGCACCTTTTCAACCAAGCTTTCCTCAGGCTGCACTTGGCTCCTTTTTCCAAACCACATCAGAGGAGGACTTTGTTTTCCTGCAGAGCCCTGATTTGCACTGACTGCAGGAGGACAGTCTGGGGCTGCCTGGCATGGCGAGCCTGGGCCCCCTGCTCCCAGCAAGACCCTGTCCCACCCAGCACGGTCAGAAGCAGAGGACCTTGATGCATTTATTTGGGTTGTTTATCCACTGGGCAAACTGGCTGTGCCCTATGATGCAAATGAGATTCTGAGCAATAGGTTCTGGAGGTGAATTCTTCTGAGAGTGACCTGGACATATCCCTTCTCTCGGGTCCATGGGTAGCCTGGCAGCTCGTTGGCCCCATGTTCACAGTGCCCTAGCTGGGACGTTTGCAAACTGCCTGGGACAGTGTATTCAGAGAATTCCTGTGACCAAGGTTAAGTCCCTTTTCAAAGTGCTGGCTGTCCTCTGTTCACTTCCTGCAGGGTGCTGAGCAAAGCTCTGACAGCAACACAGTGAGACGTGCAGCACCTCGCCATCCTCTTTCAACTCCTCTCTCCTTGGGGGGAGCAAACGGTAATCCCCGGGAGCAGAAACAGTTTCTTTAATGTCTGTTTTCACCCAGAATACTTTTCTGGGTATTTTAGGATTAGTCAGTCACATCTGTGTGTTCCTGTGCAGATGGGAAGCACAGCACACATATTAAGTAGTCTTAATGATGAAAAAAAATAAAACTCATAGAAGTAGGAATTAAGCTTCTTTTATAACGTTGGTGTAAAAGCTTCTGTCTTTTCTTGGCTCTAGTTAAGTGAAGCCACATAGGATTTAATTCTTTAAAGGCACCATCTTTTCTGTTATTTCTTCTGCCTGAAAGCAAAGGTTAATCCCTGGTGCTGCTGAGCATCAGCATGTTGGAGAGTGGGAAGCTGCAGGGAAGGAAGGAAGCAAAAGAACCCCAGAGGCAGCAGCTTCACTTTCCACTGCACCATCTTCACTTGATGTGCTTCTTAACGTGCACTGAGCCTTCAGAAAATATTGAGAGGATAAAATACTTTTAGGGGAGGGAGGAGGGGTAATATTAAAAAAACAAGTTTCAGCATCCTCCAGTGGCCCTCACTATGTTTTTAAAGATTTATGCCAAATGCAGGCTTTATTGGAATTTGATCAGATAAAGCTCGGTTGTTATGGAAATGTCTTTGTTCATCAGCTTTCTTGCCTGCTTTGAAGACTTCATCACATTTTTCTTTTATTAAGGTGCTTCTGTATTTATGAATAAAGTCCCTGCACCCTTCAGAAAAAGCTTGCCTTTTATGAATAAGCATTCCAAAAAACAAATGGGCACCATTGCAAAGCTGGACAAGTGAAAACCCTTGTGGCATGAAAAACAGCAGTTCAGAGAGTGTTGCAGTATTGTTTTTGAGGTAGTTTTATTGTGTGCAGACAATCAAATAATAACAAGTAATGGTTGCTTCCTATGGAAGCAGTACTATGTTTTGGTAGTGCATCATAAAGCATCCCAGAAAATACGTCCAGAGAGCTGTTTTTTGGTGTCATTGTCCTAGGCTGCCTCGCATGTAGGTAGCTACTGGGTGGTGAATGGGGGTCCTTGCCATATGAGGTGTCCAGGCATTGTGCAGCACCAGGCTAACACCCAGGAGAACATTACTTTGGGATGTGGAATTGGAAGCCACCAGGAGCAGACCTTTGGTCTCTCCAACTCTTCAGGAGTTGGACTCAGTGATCCTTATGGGTCCCTTCCAACTGGGGATATTCTATGATTCTATGTTGGGTATGGTCCCATCTATGCTGAGGGCACCCGCAACACTTGTGTGGGGCTCAAGAAGAAGTGGCTATCGTCCAGACAATGTTAGACCTGGTTTCTTTAAGGGCCTTTCTTCTCCCTTGGAGGTATAAGAAGGAAGATGCAGTGGAACATATTACCCCACTATGAGTCAGATTTAAATTTAAACCACATTCAGTCTTTCAAATGTCTTCAGTTCAGACAGTATCTTGTTTTTCAGTTAGGGAATACATTTAAAATGAGCTGCTATAGATTTGGGCTAGATCTCAGCGGTGCAAATCTAAGGCAATTTATACTGGCCACAGTAGTGCGATCTCTCCCGATTGATCTCAGTATCATCAAGAGCAATGGGGCCTTGCTCTTTTTTTGGCCCCAAAGTGCCATCTCTCGCACCACAGAGCAAAATAGCAGGAAGCAGTGTTTGCGGCACTGAGCTGGCGTGGGATGTCTGCGTTACAGATATCACCTAGTAGCATTCAGTTCCAACTGACTGCCATTGCTCTGACCTCTGATCTCAAGTAGTATATTTGGATCCCACAATTTATGCCTGAAGCCAGGCTTTTGCACATGGATTGGTTACAATCAAGTGGCAAATGTTCAGTGCTTTTTGAAGTGCTAAACTCCAGTATAAACTAAGTATAAAGTGTGCACCTAACAACTTCGTGCTTTACCTACCCAGCCCCAGCAACTGAAGACCAGAGGATCAGAGGAGGTTGTTTTAGCATATTTCAGTCAATGATCCTTTTTTTATTGTCATTCCAAACACTGTACCTACAAAATACTCAGTACGTTTAAGACCACTTGTAGAGTACCTGTGGCAAATAACCTGAGCATGGGTGAGGGGAAGTATTTATCAGCGTGTCATATTCTCTGCCATTTGAGAGCTTATCTCATATGCAGCCAGCTCTTACCGGGAACTGCAAAGTTACTGAAGACAATTTGAAGTGGTACATAAAATTCCACTAGCTACTGGCATGAGCTGGCGCATACTCTCAACTCAACCCTACTGAAATGTAGGGCACTGAGATGATAGACAGATTTATTACAGTTTGTGATGTGTGTACGTTATGGGGAACGTAGGAATGTAGGACATAGGTCAGAAACAAGCCTCTGAATTCAGATTGCTGCTATTCAGGCTGCAGTCTGGCAAGATAACCAGACATACAGACAAGCCCAAGTTTTAACCAACACTGCAGCTTGGTAGTTAGGCAGGGGAATATCAAGCTGGTGCTAAAAAGACCATCAGAGGTAAGCAAGGCATTGAGGAAGGCTGGGGAGCTTTGTCATCAGATGGTTCATCTCAGGGCTAGCTAGGGAACAGAAATGTCTGGAGGAGAGGAGGAAGAGCAGCACTTGGGTCCAAAAAATGAAAACTGTGCTGTAGAGCCTTGCCATACTTAAAAGCATGCGACAGGCCCTCAGAAAAAAGACCTAAAAAAAAAATCCCAATATCATTCCAGTATCATTTGGCAGTGATGAGACAACAAAAGGACTCTGGCCCTCTTTATGCCCTGCTACCCTGTCCAGTAGTGGGCATATGAAGAAAGGCTATGGATAAGAGGTATAGGAAAACAATGTGAAGCTTTGTGGGAGAGGAGCCTGTATGAAGAAGAATAGGTGATGGAAGAAAATAGAGGATAGGAGTGGTTTGTGTGGGAGTCTGTAGGTGATGGGAAGAGAAGACTGTAAGGAGAATGGTGATGGAAGGAGAACAGTCCAGGAAGGAGGAAGGAAAGAAAAAAAGTGACTTGTGGAAGAAGACATCATGGTGGAAGAGGCAGTAGATCTGAATATTAAAAAAGCGAAAAAAGTTTCATGCCAAAATATTGCAAGAAAATGCATGTGAGCATGAAATGTGGCTATCAGGCACAGGACTGAGGAAAAGGAGGGGGCTGGGAGAACTGAGCTCAGAGAGCAGGTGAGCACAGGAGTACCCTGCTGGACACACGGTTTGGCTGGGAGACAGGAGAGCCCACTCTGTTTTTGTTGACTTTGGCTGCTCTTTGTTGATATTTTAATAAAACATAACGTGCCTCTGGCAAGTTAAAGCTAAATGCTAGATAAGTTTACAGGATTTTTTTGTTTTGCTTCATTTTACATAAAATCTTTCTTTGGAGCTATCTTAAAATCTCCTATACAGCAGGAAATTGCACTCAATATTTCAAAATCTTCCAGGGGAAGGACCCCAGACCCTCTATTCTTATTTATTGCTTTCACAACGCAGCCTTCCTGCCTGCTTAAATGTAAATGAAGCTGAGCAGCCGCAGGGCTGCATCCCTACCATACCCAGCATGTGTATCTGCCACAGCAGGTGGAAGGCCCTGCTTGGGGAAGGAGTGGAGAGGAAATCCCTTCTCAGTCTTCATCCTCTTCCCTGAGGCTCATCCCCTCGCCACAGGGTAAAACAGTGAATCAGCCGCAGCGATTCCCTGATATACTTTACTTCCCCTCCTTTTCTGACCTGCTTTAGCTGCACTTCTCCTTACCCCCTCACACTTCACCTTCTTTTACCTTTAAGCGAGTAGCAGCCGACACTCAGGGAATTCTGCCACAGCTGTAGTCCATCCAGATATAAATGGGGCTGGGTTATGTGTGCAATATGTTCTTTTTATTTGCGAGTTTGCATGAAGAACGTGTCTGGCAAGTTCTGAGCAGATGGATCATACAGCTATGGCTTTTTTTAAGACTTTGGCAAGTACTCCATACCTTTGTATTTTGGCAGGAATTCTGCATTTCATATACTGGTCTCTAAAGATTCTGCCCTCAGTTTGAGCCTGATTCGGAGACCTTCACAAGTAATGGAAAGGCTTCCACTGATGAGCAAGGGGACTGTAAAGCCCTTTTAACTCCACTGCACTGAAGGCAGTTTCTGAATTACTCTTTTCCAAAAGTGGTTACAAAAGAAGTGTGAAAGCTAGCACCAAGAATTTTGGAAAAAATATGTGGTCTCTCTTGCACTAGTGGTGATAAGAAGGTTAAGATTCTGATAGCTGGTAGACTCCCAATTAACTGGTACTATATCGAGGTTTTGGCACTTTACAACGTATGTCTCCACATACAATGAGTAAGAAACTGGATGGGAGAGACTGTAGTGGTCTGCAGCAGAATTAAAGATTTGCTTATCCTCGTGTCCAAAATAGGATCCAAGACCTTGAACTGAATGAGAGAGTGAGAAAGGGCTGAGAATTAGCGTGGTCTTTTTTTTTTTTTTTTAATCTTCTAAGCTTCAGGAAAGGGCTGGACGAAGTCCATGAGAACTGTCTGAGGAGACCTTTGAAATCTGGACTGAGGCAGAGAAGTGATTCTTTCAGTAGGATGAATAGTACATAAGAATTTGGAAACCGCAAGCAGCTGCATATGCAGACCTTGGGAATCTGGTTATTACTCTGCACCAGATTAGGCTGGAGTCCCCTGCAGTGTTCTACTAGCCCAGAAGAGGTTATCCTAGATGGCAGTTTGTAGCCACGATGTTCTGCATAGCGGATTTATCTCTTCTGTGATGTTAACCATCATTAGCACATCATTTAGCACTGGATCTCATTGTTTGGGCTTATTTGCTTTGAGCTCACAAGTACATGTCAGGTTATTTCCATTATTGTAAAACGGCCCTTGAAGTTCCAATGGAAACCATGGATAATGATGATAAGTAAGAGAAAGATCAGTGAGTCTGCCAAAATGCTGTAATACAAGAACATCACAGAAGTCTGAGATGACAGAGGAGAGGAGGGAAGGAAGGAAGGAAGTTATCAGAGAGCCAACAGCATCTGGAGAGAGGAGATCAGACAGCCCAGAATAAATGGAAAGGAAAAACAGATTCATAGCAGGTTTTTACAAGATAATACCGTCTTTACTGTTACTGGTGATGGCAGATCCCACGCTGTCTGACAGCTGTGACCACCATAAGTACCAGGGCAACACAGCAGACACAATAGATAATTTTGGCCATAATTGGCCCTATAATCTTGTTATTGTGTTTTGAAAATTCACCAACTTGTTTTAAGAAACCATAAGTCACCCAAAATATTTCCGAACAGTTGGTGACTCTAATTCTCAGACCCAGCTATAAAATGCCCTTGTTGCTGACACTTGGCCTTTGATGTGTGCCTAGGGTTTTTTTGGCTGCAGCAGATATATGTCATTGATGCATCAGCCTGTGTATCATCATTACCGGACCACATTCGGTTTTGTTTGCTTGCTTGCTGGAGTGACGATGAATTTATTAGCCAAAAGTGTTCCAGTGTAAATTATACTTAATTGCAATTATCCTATTCTTTTGAAATTTACTGTGGTAAATATTGGAGAATATGAGTAGTTACTGGCCAGGCAGTCAAACCTGAAATAAACTAAGCAAGTTGCTGTTGTGGAGCTCTTGTTGTGTGAAAGAACCAGTTTGTCTTTCTGACAGCTTTTTTCCTTTTATGTGTGTAATGAGTCATGAAGACAGGCTCTTCTGCTGTCTGCTCTGAATGATTATTGTTTAAAATATATACACTGATGTGCTCATTGAGTTATCCCCTACTTTAGCTGCATATATGTATGAGAAGGGGAGTAGGCAAAGGAAAAATTGAGCAAAATAGTTGTTTTTCCTATTAACAGACTCTTTGGTTTTGGAGGCTTTTTGTTTTCAAACGGATGTAATTTCACTGATGCCGAGTCCTGGTACTCTGCTTAGATCAGCTTCTGATAGGCCCCATTTTTAAAGAAACCACGTTTATACTGATTTTGCAAATGTTCTGCTTTGTCAGTTATCATGACCTTTAGTGTTCTCAGCATACATTGCAGTTTATAAAATGCAGACTAAGACAATGCCTTTCCTTACTTGTGTTGCAGTTTCTTAGGAGTATAAACATATGTGCATATAAATAAACCATTTATATCTTCCAGTATTTTAATGAAGATTTCAGCTACTTGATACTTAAATTTAAAAATATCTATCACTTTATGCTATCTAGTTGATCCAAAAAACAATCAGAGTGGATGGCAGATGCAATGTAGAGCTCAGTCTTTTCTGGAAGTTTGCTCATCATTCTTTTAACCAGTTTATGACAAAATTAAGCTACTTCATCACTGAACACCTGGTTCTGATGATTTGGAATATGCTTACATGGTACTAACAGCCTCCTCTAACAAATGAGCACAGATAAATTCTAGCCAGCAGAGCAGAGCCTCCCTTCAAGAACTGAGTAGTGGGTAGAACACATTTAGAGATCCAGTGAAGAGTAAAAGATTTCAATGGGATTTATAAGGTACCCGAATTCTGTCAGGCCTGATGAGAGTGGCATGTGAAGGCATTCATCACAGAGATCACCAAGTGGGCTTCTCAAACAAGTAGCTGTACAACAAGAGCAATGCTTTGTTTGTGTCTGTCTGGCTGCTTTGTGATCCATTTCCTGCAGTTACCTGCAATATTCAGGTATCCGCTGTTGTGTTTTTCTATCCTGCTGGCAGTAGCTGCATGTGTGTGATATCTTGAGATTCTTCCTGGGTATTCATAAGATAATTCTTTTCCTTGAGTGTTTTTAAGAGGGGTCAGAATAGAAAAAAAAATAATGAGCAAAGTTTGCAGTGCCCATAGTAATGACAGCTAGAAGGCAAGGCTTGAGAATACAAGCTACTTTGTCAAGTAGAGATTAATGAAGAGTTTTGGCTAAATATTTGCCTTCATGTGAAAGGAAGGCATTACATACAAAAGAAGGGCAGACAAAGCCAAATTGTTCTTAAAAGTAATAGCAGTGATACTGAAGGAAATTTATTCTGCGTGCTGTGCTAGAAATCTGCTGGATACTACTTTTTTAACAGTTCTACCTATTCAGCTAATCCTTTCATAATGTGATCATATGCCTATGCATAATCCTTTTATAGAAAAGGCAGCATTGCATTATCACTTCGTTGAAGAAAAGAGTTTTGTTTGTCTTGAGCTTTCACTCATGCATGTATAAAGGTGTGCATGTTCATACCTGCACTCATGCAGTTTTTGTGCAGTCAGCTACTTGTGCATACACTTGTAAGTGAGGGGGGTGAGATGATGTGTGTGGAAATTCTGTCTCCTACTTAGCAAGTGGTTGGATGGCATTTCTATGTGTAGGTGGTGTGCTCTTCCCCTACATTCCCCTCTAGCAATCCAGGTCATAAGCCATAGACATACCAAAGTCCTCCTGCCTCTTGAAGATAGATTTTTTGGATGCTGTTCCAGGAGGAAATGAAAAAAGACTGAGCTGCGGTCTCTCTCCAGTGTTCTTTTTTTCTTATCTTATGTTAATATACTTGGAACTCTGAAAACTGTTGGACAAGGACATTCACCTTTCAGGTACTCCTCAGATACAAGTTGAGCAACAACATTTTTGATTGTGTTAGATGTGGTTGCAATGGGCTAAGCATAAAGGCGAGGCAATGTTTACAGACAAAGCAATGTTTATAGGTAAGGGTAATATCTCTTCTAAGAGCTATAGTGTAGTTGGAAGAAGTATACAAGCTTTCAAGCGCTAGAGCTGCAAGGCATACAAAAGGCTTTTCTTTTTAACGAAGCTAGTTATCTAGTAGGAAGTATGTCTCATGTAATAAGTTATTGGGAGCGTGTTTGAAGAATGTATCGTTAGCCTTAAGACTTTCTGATAGGTTCCTACAGAGAGGCCATTTTAATTCACACTGTGCAGAAAGCAGTTGCTTCAGCGTGGATGGAAATAGAATGCAATGTAGAAATGTGAAGAGAGTCATTCATCTGGTGGGTTTGTGGGAGGAAACAGACTGATGAGCCTGGGATTTTATCATCCATTAGCTCTGTGTTAGGACTGCTATTTCCACCAAAAAAAAAAAAAGGGG
>JACDJE010000209.1:55087-90771 GCA_016647715.1 Pavo muticus
TTTTTTTTTTTTTTTTTCATTTTTATCAGTAATATTAAAATTCATCTGAGCAATGACATCAGTTGCTTCATAAATAACTGAAGAGTAGGTACCAGACTTGAATAAATGTGCTGCCATGCTCCACTTCAAGTGAGTTGTGGGTTGAAGTAACAGAAGGGGTATGCCTGTTTAATGTGCTACCACTTCAAGCAGTGTAAGTCTGAGTCTCAGGTGAAGTCAGTCGAACTACATTATATAATGTTGGTTATCTCAGTACACATACTCTCCATCACTAGCATCTGCAATTTATTGTTACTTATATATTAGTTGCGCAAATGCTTTTTATGCTGATAGCTTGGTAAAAACTTAAAAGATAAAGAATTATGTAATAAGGGTTATTGATGTATGTGCTTTCTATGGACAGCAGACAAGGTGATATATAGTAAGCATAAGCTCCAGTGTGTTTTTGAGCCATTCAGGTTTCACTTTCTAAAAGGGAAGTGTTGTTTAACTGATGATGCCAGAATTATCATCAATCAGTGTATATTGAAGTATAGCCTATATTAGAATCAACTCATGCTGTTTATCAAGTTTTCATTTATTCAAATATATCATGATTTGGTTCATTGGTTTTCCAAGGATTTGGCTGTATTCCTTGTCAAATATTACATTTATTTAACCATTGTTTCACTGCATTGGAATTTTTTTCTCTAAGTAAATATATGCATTGTAGATATGAATAAAGCCATTGTGTGCATTTTTAAAAAATGTTAGTATGATATTTGATCTCTGTATTTTTGCAAGTTACAGAAAGTAACTTTTTTCCTTTAGATAGCATTTTCTGGTTCAGGAGGTTAATTTTCAAAAGGTTCTCAGGAACAGGCATAGCATGAGCTGTTTAATTCCTGGGAAAGGCTAAAACTTGGGTTCTTTTGCCCATCCTATTGCTATGATAAGAAAGCAAGGCAGTTAGAGTTTCAAGGGAAAATACAAAATGTGAGATCATTGATTTCCACTGCAAGAATAAATATTTTGATCAATGTCATTGCCATGATCATACAGAAGAAGGAGATAGAATAACAGATTTTATTTGGAGAATTATCAGAATTCAATAAATTGACAGTGAGAGACAGAGAATTTATAAGCATTAGAAGGACGTAAATGTGATGGAGAAAACTAATGAGTTGAAAGTTAGCAGTGGGAAATACAGGTTGATTATCCAGAGTAGCTTTAATGCTATTACAAGGTTTAGAAAGGTGCATAGCTGTTAGAAGACTGCAAGCTGTTAGAATACTGCCCTAAGTGAAGTAGTAAAAGCATCATTGCTTCAGGCATTTGAAACTAGCTTAAGCAATATAGATGCATTGACTGAAGGGACTCCACTTATCTTTTCCATTATTCATTTCAACAATTTTGGTAAATGTAATGAAGTGCCATTAAGTGGCTATGAATATGGGAGGGCTGATACAATAGATGCATGAGAACTGTGAATATATTTGGGATCTTGGGCTGAAATTTGGCTCAGCTTTCCCAGTAAATGTGCTCAGTTGATGCCATCGTTGCCCAGGTTCTGACAGCGTTTTTTTAAAGAGATGGTTTATTTAATTTGTGAAGAAAATAGCAACATAATGTTTATCACCAAAATGTATTTTTTGAAGGTATTGATGACTACACATATTCCAGTGGTGATGTGAAAGCTTTAAAGTCCAATAGGAAAAAATACAGTGGGAAGACCCCACATCTTCTGCTAATGTTGTTACCCTCCTACAGACTTGAGTCGCAACAGCCCAGTCGGCGGAAGAAGCGTGCTCTAGATGCTGCCTATTGTTTTAGGTAACTATGCATCTGTATTTAGTATACTTTACATAACTGTGCCAGCTTCTGAACTGTAGTGTAGTTGCTTATCATGTAAGCAGACATTTCTTTATGGTAGGCATTTTACAGAGTGTGGTCCTTGTTCACAGACCCGCAATGTCCATGCCCAAAGGGTATCTGCCCAGTGCGCTCCACTCCCATGGAGACAATACCTGAAGAGGAAGGTTAGGACCTCGGAATGCAGAAACTGAGTTCCACCTGGGGTGATTACCAAGCCTATCAGCTTCATAGTTATAGCCAAATTATCATCTCCACTGTGTTGAGAGGTGACTCAGTAAGACCTGGAGAAAAATACTTCAGTGATCCTCCATTAGCTTTCTATAACCAAGTTTTGCCATGTCTAAGCATCTCATTTCATTTACAGTATAAGCCACAACAGATGTGATCAGGTTGTGAATTTCTGGGACTATAACTTGTTTTTAGACCATCATTCAGGGAGCAAATAACTGGATTATTTTTATTCTTTATGTTGTCTTTGTTATGGCCAATGCATTGTCCGTATTTATTTTCCAGGAATGTGCAGGATAATTGCTGCCTGCGTCCACTTTATATTGACTTCAAGAGGGATCTTGGCTGGAAATGGATTCATGAACCTAAAGGATATCATGCCAATTTCTGTGCAGGAGCCTGCCCATATTTATGGAGCTCAGATACACAGCACAGCAGAGTAAGTAAAGATTTTGGTGCCGATAGTAGCCTTAAGTTGCATCAGAGGAGATTCAAGGTGGATATTAGGAAAAATTTATTCTTGGAAAGAGAGGTGTGAAGTATTGGCACAGGCTGCCCAGGAAGGTGATGGAGTCACTGTCCCTGGAGTAGTTCAAGAAAAGGGTAGATGTGGTGCTTAGGAACATGGGTTAGCTTCTATTTTATAACTGCAGGGTGAAATATGTTTCTAGGACTGTCATCAGTACAAGAACCTAAAGCTTCCATTTATTATCTCAGTAAATAAGAAAATATGACCCTAAAGAGGGACTTGCATGTGGCCTCAGACTAGAGTTGAAGATGAAGTCATGCACTGATCCAGAGATAAATTTTTTTAATATGGTCATCAATACAATGTATGAATGTATCCAATACTCTTTGTGACCATGAGCATGATACAGCTTTGGAAGGCTGCCTGAAAAGGGACCAGTCAGTAAAGAGCATGAGTGCAAAATGGCATTGAGTTCCCTCAGCCAAGGCATCTAGGGAAACACAATGAGAATGATTATGGGGCTGAGTCTTACCATCCAATTATCACCTACTTTATGAATTGCTCTTTTTCTTTTTATATTGTTAGTGATCTGCTACCATGCTGAATTTCATGATGATGTAGGGATAGATGTACTTCTTCAAAAGAGGCATTCATTCTAGTACATTGAAAATGTATTTGAGCAAGAATGACTTTGTGCCTGGGATGCTTATGAACTGATAGATGGTTGGGATACAATCTTTTATTGTAGGGATTGGATGGATTATTCTAGCCAAGTGCTTTTAGAGTGAGTGATATTCTGCTGTGAAGTGCTTATTTTTCTCAACTGTCAATAAGGATGTCTAGACTGTAAATGCATGAGGCAGGCATTTGCACTGCAGTTGTCATAAAGAAAGAATTTCACCCTCAGGTCCGTAGTGAGGATGATGTCTCCTTTTTTTACAAACCTTCTTTAAAATATCAGATCAATGTCAGCCTCTTGTTCAGGAGAGAGATTGCTTTCCTTTTGGTCTGTAAAGGCACAAGGTACAGACCTAAGTGTAGATATCTTTTGTAACTGCCAGCGGCTATGGCATTTGTAGTATCAGCAGTGGCTGTCAACTGACAGTGTAAATATTTTTTAATAGAACCTATGTTTCCATGCTTGTGTGGAGTAGTAGTGTACACTGTTTGGAGCAGCACTTGTTTTTAAAGGAAAGAGGAAGAATAACTGTCATGGTCACAAATATGTGGTTTGGATAGTTACCCAAATAGGCAGAGGTTGCTTAATAAAGTAGTTAGTGTTGCTGTCCTGAACAGGTCTTCTGTCTCTAAAAGCCATAAATGTTGTGTTGAAGCTCTAGGAAAAGGTCATTTAGTATTTAGCTAACACATTAATGGCATCCTCGGAAATACCTGTGAATCATCAGTGGGTAACCCTACATACTTCCCTTGCAGAGAACCATGCATATGAATCCAACGTGACATAAAGTACCAGTGCTGCTGATCCTCAGCCACAGCTGATCCTCAGTTGGACTACTGAGGAAATAGTCATGGTTCTTGAAGGGTGGCATTAGTGGATTTACAGAAAAGTATCCAGGCATGAGAAGCAAAGCAGTACTCATGTGCTGAAGGACTCTCCTCTCTCTTTGGTGCTCTTATAAAACCAAAATCCTGTAAGAGTAAATGACAGTCTGAAGTTGCAGATAAAAGTCATTCAGTTTCTTCCTTCCCTATCAATTCAGCATGCGTGCTGCTTTGAAGAGCTACGCTTTCAAGTCAGGCTGCAGGCACATACATGTTTTAAGATTTAAGGCTGTGGGGATAAAACATTAGGAAGCTCAGACAGTTTGTGACACCAGGTTGAACTGGAGAAGCATGCAAAAATATTCAAATCCAGGCATCTTCTGATTTCACTGGGCTTTTTCCCAGGCACTGGAGGAGGAAGTGATGCAGAAAGGAATTTGCTTTCCAGAGTCGAGCAGGCAGAGGAATCCGTCTTAATCTCTTATTTCCTTTCTCCTTCTAGGTACTCAGCTTGTATAACACCATAAATCCAGAAGCTTCTGCCTCTCCGTGCTGCGTGTCCCAGGATTTAGAACCCCTCACCATCCTCTACTACATTGGCAAAACACCCAAAATTGAACAGCTGTCCAACATGATTGTAAAGTCTTGCAAATGCAGCTAAAGGATACCCCAGAAACAGCGTGGTGTGTGTGTATCAAAAAAATAAAAATAAAAATAATAACCAAGGAAAAAAGAAAGAGAGAGCGAGGAGGAAAGAAAGAAAAACGAAAACCCAGGTTCATCAGTGTTAAAAGGAAAAAAAAAAACGAAGAAAAAAAAGCGGTACTAGTCTGAACTGTTTGAAAGTTTGTTTTTGTTTTTTTTTTTTTTAAACTGGCATCTGAAGCAAAACATTGAAGGCCTTTATCTTACATTTCACCTACACATAGTGTGAGATAGACAAGAAGCAAAGTTAAAGAAAAAAAAACCTTTTAAAAAATAAACACTGGAAGAAATTTGTTAGTGTTACTATGTGAAAGGAAAAAAACAGGAAAATCCCATGAAGTGGAGTTGCTGTATCTGTCCCGTGCCTTACTTGATCTCTCTGTATTGTTATGCAATAGGCATCCTACCCATTCCTCTTAGTTGTAGAGTTAACAGTGCATTATTTATTTGTGTGTAAAAACTATCAAATGAACATTTCCATATCGCCATTGGAAAAGGAAAACCAGCAAATGTGGACAAAGTGGAGACCAAATAAGCTGCCAGAAATACATAGAAAGCCTAAAGGAACACAAGCGCAAAAGTTTCAGAAAGTAATGGTTAGTTTAGTTGGATTTAAATAGAAATCAGTTATTACACTATTGAGAAACTCTGCCTTTAAAATACCATATTTTTCATGCCAGCTGCCTGGAGAGGCTTCTTGTAAGGTCTCAAACCCTTGTTTTAAATACTGAATCACTTACTAATAAAGGACACTCTGTTTCAGTCTCAAAGACAAGTCTATAAGATTTTTTTTTTTTTTTTTTTTTTTTTTACTGTAAATGATTTAAATGTCAGTTTAGTAAACCAGTGAAATATTTAACATGTACTGGTCTAATCTTCAGACCTTAATATGTTGCTGTATAGCTATGCTATGGGATTTTTTGTTCTTTTGGTATATGTAACCATACCTAGAGTATTGCAATAGGTGGGTAGTAAAAGCCAGCTTAATTGGAAACATATCTGTAGATCTCTATTTGTAAACTATTAAAAAATTAAGTACTTTATGTGTAATGTGTAAATTTTCACCATATTTTTGTACTCTGTAATACTGTCAGCTCTCATGAGTTTGAATTTGAATTTGGGGCTCTTTTTGATCACTCAGAATCACGTGTTTCCCTCTAGCTGGCCAGTATGAGTAGAGTCCCTATATTTTGACTTGCACTACAAATACATGTTTTATAATAATTGCTATACATGTGCTTTGTATATTGTTCATCATTATGACATAAGCTACCTGACTCCATTTGTGTTTTTTTTGTTTTGTTTTGTTTTATAAAAAAGGACGGATTAAAGTGCTCTCTCCTCCCCTCCTTCCCTCCCTCCTCTCGTCCCCATTTGTAACACTTGAATCGCAGTGCGGTTCAGAGGCAGAGAGTGACACCCACTCCTGTGCAAAGGGCTGGTACAGCAATGCCTTTGCATGGGGCATGCATGGGAGCAGGCTGCCCTGGGCTTGCACACAGCAGGACTTGCCCTGCCATTAAGCTGTGGGGCTGATCCTGCTCCTAACACAGTAACAGAGGCTTGCCTTTAACTTCTGTAGTGGCATGGCAGGATTTGCAGGGTCAGACTCTTGATTTTTTGAGTTTTCAAACCTATTAAAAGAAAAAAATGGCAAAAGAAATATGGGGTCTCTAGGGCTTTGTTGCTGTTACACATTTGAATATTGTAGAGGGAGTTGAAAAATAATCCACATCGTACATTTCTTTTCTAAAATGTTTAAATTGGCAAAAAAGTCATGAAGACACAATCATATGATGAATGGTTTTGCATGGCAAAGCTTGAAAACTGCGTTAGAAACATGCTACTTGGATGAGAAAGATTTTCTGTCATTGACCTGAGTGGTGTCAGGAGGATGCTCCTGATCTCTACGTTGTCAGCTCCAGTTCTAAAATGTGCAATTTCTTTGACTTCAGCAGAACACTGATGCAAAGCTGAAGTACCACAGCGGCTTGCACCTGCCGCTCCTCGGGACTTCAGCAGTCTATGCTTATTGTCTACATGGACACGTAGCCCCACAGATGATCTAATCCCACCCATTGACTCAGCACAGAGGAGGAGGTACGTTAGACTTCTGATTTATTTAGTGAGTTGAGATGAACAAGTGAAAAATCTGTCCTGCTAACACTTGCTTGAGCCAGACTTACTCCAGTGAGAAGATGCACTGAACTCAGTGAAACTCCTCAGGGTAGTAAATACTCTGGATTTTGCTGCATACAGCAGCAAAATTAGTTTTATCAGGTTCAGTATGAGAACTGTATTTTTGTTGGACAGGAAGGGAGACATGGATGAACACATTTCAAAAGACTTAAGAACATTTTTGCAATTCTCTGCTAAGGGAATGCAACTCAGAGTGGATTTGAAGCTTTGGAAAAGTGAAATACAAGATAGCATAGTTGTCCAATTATACTCACTATGCGCTGGACGCAGCTGAAGATTTTGGTTTGGGTTTGGAGTTTTTGTTGTCTAAATTTAAATATAAAGCCTTATTTCTGTAAATCATTACCGCAAGATCAGATACTTCTTCTTTTAACTTTTTTCCTCAAAATGCACTGATAGTATTTGAAATATTCTTATAAAGCTCCTACAACATTTTTTTCTCCACTTTATTAGGCATGTATTTCCCTTAATTACCAGGGACGCTATTAGACCTGATCCTACAGTGTACAGAACTCATGGGTGAAACACCCCTCTATAGAGTGGTGTGATGTGAGGCCAAACACCACTCAGGTCTGATGTCAATTACCCCCGCTCTCCATCAAATGATGTTTAGATTGGACTGCAACAGTTCAAAGACTGCCACAATTAGTAGGTAGCTGCTACCATCTCAGCAAAGTCCCTGAGCATTGGTGATGCCTAGCACCTGGCAGGAAATGTTCCGCACTTTGAAAGGTCAGACCCAAAGGAGCTGTGTGAGCCTGAGGGGGGTCTTAGCACTTAGCTGAGTGGGTTAGGACAGCATTTTTTATGTGTTTAGCAACAACACAATTGTATGGTTGGCATGGTTTAAAAGAAAAAAAAAAAAAAGGAACTTAAAGGACAGCTGTGTTGTACTTTGGTGATCGATTACTCTGTATTTTAACACATTGTATGTCTGTTTTTGTGGTGCTCTAGTGGTAAATAAATTATTTCAATTACATGCTGGTGTTGTTCATATGACAGTGTTCTTCTGGCATAGGCGATTCCTCAGCTCAGGCTCAGCTTAATTGGTGCCAAGCATTTTTTTTGTGGGGAACATTGATGTGGTCCAGCACATCTGCTCTGAGGATTACTTTCCCCTCAGCAACTTCAGAATATGCATTGGTCTGCAGACAAGAAGTGGCTTCTGGTTGACTGCTCTGAGCAGCAGTGCTATCCCATGTATGCACAGGACAAGACCTGCCCCAGGTAGGAACAGTGTTACCCCATGACCTCACTATGCCCCATCTTTCACCAGCACCTTACCCAGACAGCTAAAGGTCCTTCTGCATGGCTGTTTCTCCAGGCACCAGTTACAGTGGCTTTCCTCTTTGGTAGTGGATTTCAGAGTAGCTTCTTCCCCATGCCTTTAGTGCCACAAAAGATGAGAAGGTGATCTGAGTCAATTTTGGGATGCCTGGTCAGTGAATGGTCTCACGTCATTGCATCCTTCAGTAGAGGAACGGTGAAACTTATTTCGTACATTGAGCAAAATAGCCTTCAGTGGCATGAGATGATGTATTGGAGGCGAGGCAACAGACAGAAGTTAGAACAAGGAAAATTCTGGCTTCATGCAAGGAAAATATTTGTACAGTAGAGGTGGCCATGACCTGGAACAGGTTGCATGACATCTCCATCCTTGGAGATGCTCAAAACCTGCTGGGCAAGGCTCTGGGTAGCCTGCTCCCGCTGCACCTGCTCTAAGCATAGGGTTGGGATCCTGGAGACCCCTGCTTGCCCCCATGAAGCTGCAAATGGTTACAGTCCAACCCAGTAATTTATCTGATTCTCAGCCATTTCAGCTAACTCTGTTAGCAGCAGCCACAAATTCATCTTGAAATGTTTTGGGTTTTTTGTTTGGTTGTTTGTTTTGTTTGGTTGCTTGTTTTTATAACAAGAAATAGGATTCTATAGTAGATCTCTCTCCATGCACTCTTCAATATATAATTGTATTATCCAAGCAAATAAGAAATAGAGAGCCGGGTATTGCAGCTTTTCTTTGCTAGCCCTTCAGCAGCACAAGTCAAATAAATAAAGCAGATTGGAGGAAGGGCTGCAGTATTGGATCATGCTTCCAGAAGATGGACTGATAACAAGAAGGGCTGAACACCTTACCTTTTCTTCCATGTGCTTTATCTGGGATCTAAGGGGTGCATAGCATTTCTTGGCGTGAAAGAAAGAATATGTTTATGCCAGATTGTTTAGTGCTATTGTGATAAATTACAACAAATGGACCCTGCGGTCTGTGAATATGTGTTTAGGAATGCAACTTGGGATAAGCAGTGAAAACAATCCTAGGGGCCATTTCACCACAGTTACGCTCCAGTCTTACAGTGGAGCCTTAACTGATGTCAGTGAGTTTATTTTAGTGTAAAACTGTGGTCCTGCAAAAATTGACAGATATTAATCTTCATTGTATTTTTAGTTACCCAGTTACATGCTTTTTACATATATGTAATCTGCCAGCTCCATTTCTGTCAAAGGTAGTACTCAGTTTATACTGATGAGAATACTCTGCAACTCTGGCTGCTTTATTTCTGAAATCAGTCAGTAACAGGAGAGTTGGAAGTGATATGTTGATTGGATCTTTTAGATTGGAAAGTTACTGTGGTGCCTATGATTAAAGAGGAACAAAGTGGAAGGAACACATTGTGCTAAGAGAGATTTTACAGTGTGAGGCTGAAAAGATGGAAGTTCTCCCATGATAATAAGATTAATGCAGAATATTTTGGTGCTGGATTTGCCTTTTACCATCACTAATACAGCCTCACCAGACTCTATCACTAAAGTCCTTGCTTCTCTGCTTGAATCAAATTGTGGTTAATGAATGTGGAATATTCGATATAGGAAAATCCAAACCATGTAAATGTCTTGAAAACCAGTTTTTAGGCCAAAATCTGCCTCTTAGGTCAGACGAAATAGATTCTGTGAGGAGCCATGAGTTCTGGAAGAAAATAAACCAAGAGGTTATGTAATTATATGTGGTTATAAAGTAGATGTGAAGTAATGTAGTTGGCTTGTCAGTGGGTATGGGTGTAACAGTAATTTCTTCATCTGTATAAAAATAAAATTAAATGGAACAGAAAGCTGATGAGAACTTCCAATCAAATTTGATATGCTCATTTAATGAAGTAACCTGCTGGAATCTAAAACAGAACCCCTGGGGTATAAGGCTTTCTTAAAACATATGGTGGTCCAAGAAAGAAATCGTTTGTTTGAATGATGTGTTTTAATGCCAAAGCAAGATGATAGTAGGGAGGAAGGTTCAGTGGTCACTGATCTTTGGTCTCAGCACTCTTTGCCCATACTGTAGGCTAGTCTCAGTTAAAAGATCCATGCTAATTGTGTGGAATACTTTTCCATAAGAAATGGAACAAGGTAGATTCAAACGGCAGAAGGGAACTGAGTCTTGTTTTGTTCTATGAAATACACCATGAGGCACAGAAAGCAGTTCTTACATATTTCATCCAGCTAGTTAGAGGTGGACCAACCCCAAATGTTAACACGTGAGTCTGCATTTTACCAAATATACAAATCAGGTATTTCAAGTTCTGATTTTCAAGTAGTCTGGATCACTTTTCCAAAACTGAGTTAGGCTCAATCCCCACAACTGGTTTATAATCAAACTTTAATCACCAGATTCACTGTTGGGACATATAAGGCTTTTACATGTGCCAGAGTTTTTTTACACTCGAGTAGCTCTTAGGCAGGTACAAGTCTCTCATAAGAGCTGGATTTTTCCCAAGCACAAAGATGTGTAAGTCTAATTGCCATTTGTAGTAATGGCAGTCAGACAAAGTGTCCCTCCAGGTCGAGTTCATTTCCAGGGGACTGGTAGTGGGATATCAGACTTTAGGTCACTTCATTCTTCAGTGATTAAAGGCCCAGCAGTATCGGACAAAGTGATGGTGTTTTTTGCAATCTGATGGAACCCATGTGAAACAAATCAACAGCTTCATTAGAGTTCCTAGTATAAACCTGTTGGCTGTCTCCAAGGATATGCAGACTAATTTCATTCATCAAAAGAGGAAAATATATATTTATCAGGAAAAGCGTGCTTTTTTTCCCTTTGGAAAAATGTAAATACCAAAGACAAAACACGCTGCAGTTCATGGGCAAGTTGTGCATTCCTCTGCAGTGTGTAACCTGTTCTCAAAGAGGTGGTCTGAATCAATTTGTGAACATTTGGGAGTGAAAGCTGGATTTAGAGAGACTCTGAAATGCCATGTTTCCTCCACTTCTGCAAAACTTTCAATCACAAAAAAGTCAAAGGATTGTAAATAAAAATATGATCTGACTTTTGCTCTGTTACCCAGTTATGATATGTGCAACACAGAAGGTGAATCACCACAAATCTTGGCTCTCAAAGACAGCCAGATGATGTACACAGAGCCAGGTCACAGAAAGCAGAGCAGGAAAGATGAATACAACAGAAGGATTATGTCAGCATAAAGTATATGACCTAACTANAGAATGGAAACAGTGAGGCTAAAAGATCATTTTTGCTTGAGGTTGAAGCAGGCCTGCTAATTTCACTGTGTGTGGCACTCGTATTATACTCAGCAACCTTTTGCTTAAGAATTACTAGTGCCTGTTTAATGCATGATGTCAGTTGTGGAAATTACTTGTGCTATGCTTAGTTTTTTTACTTTTTAGCTCATTCCTCATAACTTTTTTCCTGAACACACTACATAAACCACAAGGAGGGAAGCCTTAGTTTCAGATACCGTAGACACTGAAGGATGGATTATATCCAGCTCTTTTAATCTACGCTGTCCATCCTGTCCTTCAGTTCTGAAACGTGAAATCACTTTTCTTATAATTCAGTTCATGGGTCAGAATGGATGTTCTCTGTACTATTGATATGTGCAGTGATGATCGCTTGTACTTCTATAAATGCCTTTCATGCCAGTTGGAGACTGCCAATCCTTGACTTTGTCCTTTCATAGGAGTGAGATTGGGATAAAGACGTTCTCTTTTGGATACCAAAGCACAACTGAGTTTTCAAAACACATCTAAGACCAATTATAGTTAACAGCAGGAGATTACTTTTGGCACATTGCTTACTTTTAGATCCTTACATCACTGCCAAAACTGCGAGGTATGCAGTTTCTGGAGTCAGTGGAAAGATATGACTGTGCAGAAAGGAAGAAAAATTAGCCAAGTTCTTGTGTCCCATTTGCTCCCCCACCCCTGCACCCCCAACGCATTGCTGCAGAGTGACAGCTGCATTACATCTTCAGAAACACTTGAGTTGACCTGATAAAGACCAAAGGAAAGGCAAAGTTATATTTGTACTTCTCTGGGACTTTCCCAGCATTGATTGTGGGTTGTCTCATCTCTCTGGCACTTCTGGGCAATGGTAGTCCCCTTGATGCTGCCAGATTCTCTGTAAACAGTTGTTCAAACACTTTGTTTGAAGGGTGCCCTGTAAAAAGGAGTCCTAGTGTTTAATGTTTGAGTGCCCTCAACTTCTGCTGGAGACATTAGCATCCTCTACTAGCAGTGTTTGTTAATTTTCTGGATTGGGGCTAACACCTTCTCATATCCTTCTCCTGCTGTAAACGTGATGATCAGGAGAAAGGCAAAGAGCTTATCAGATTGCCATTCTTTTTGTAGTACAATTGTTATTGTAGGGGCTGCTGCTGCACTGTTGAATTTTGAGAGACCCAGCATTCACTTGAAATAAAGAGGGAGGAATCTCTACATGTTGGACAGAGACTGGCTTTTTCAAGCTTGCTTTTCTGTTTCATTATGAAAAGATTAATTTTATTATGGTGACGTAATTTCACACCTCTTTTGAAATACCTTTCTACATATACATTATGCAGTTTCATCATTGCTTTGTGCGAGTGGTTTGCTAGGTATCAGGCTGGTCTGGGCTGAGAAAATAGGAGGAAACAATGAGACATGTCTGAGAGTTACTCATTTGGATATGGACTTGGATGGCGAAAGAGTGGAAGAACCCAAAACAAAATACAAACTCACACCGCTGGCATGCTAAAAGTTACAAAGTGATGTTATTGTATGGTATGTTGATTGGAGTTGACTTGGTGTGGTATTTCAACTTCCTGCATCACAAAACTATCAACATAGCAATAACTCGGAAACCAGAAACTTTTTAGCAGGTGAAAGCCCTGTTTTCATCTTAGAGGTAAGGTACAAAATAGCAGCCTAAGCTTGTATGTGAGAAGGCAGTCACCCAAGTTGTTTAGATACAAGGAAGGCTGTGAGTACTTGAAATTCCAGGCATGCAGTTCTGTGCCTTGAAGGGGAGGAGTTGAGGATTTTTGTATAGGTAATTTTTATTGCATGCTCAGCAGCAAACTTTGCTGAAACTTTTGACTCAAATACAAACACAGCTGGCATCCAGGTTTGGACAGAAGCAGAATCATCTGTTGCACAGATCTTTGTGTGACCGTTATTCATACCTAACTAGTTTTGCATGCCCACAGGTTAACTGTATAGACAATACTTTCTTTCTGTTTAGTGTGTAACCAATACTGAAAGTGCTGATGATCTACTATGCAGATTAGTTAAGGGTAAGCAATATCATATCTTCAGTGCATAGACTATTTTGTAGTTTAGCTTTTGATAGCACAGGATCACAGGATGGTTGAGGTCCTCTTGAGGTCAAACCCTCTACTCAAGCAAGGACACCTCGAGGTTGCCCAGGACCATGTCCAAGTGGCTTTTGTACATCTCCAAAGAGGAGACTTCACAACCTCTGGGCAACCCATTCTAATGTTCTGGCGCCTACGCAGTGAAGAAATACTTAATGATATTCAGACAGAACCACTTGTGTTCCAATTTGAGCCCACTGCCTTTTGTCCTCACACTGGGCACCACTGAGAAGACCCTGATACTATCTTCTCTGCATCCTCCCTTCAGGTATTTATGCACATTGATAAGATTGCTCCTGAGCCTTCTCTTCTCCAGGCTGAACAATCTCAGCTCTCTCAGCCTCTCCTCATAGGAGAGGTGTTCCAGTCCCTTGGTCTTCCTAGTCAGAAGGAATATATCCCGTGTTGGATATATTCTAGCCAGTGTGTTACTAAAGAAGGTGGAATAGCCTCTGTTTTGATGTTCCAGTTGCTGTGATTCCCCTGACCACTTGTGTTGCAGGACGAATTTTCAGTGCAGTCGTCGTATGTGAATTCTCTTAGGAAGAAGTATGTGATGGCATGTTTTGCTTGGGGACAAAAGCTTATTTCCTTGAGGTGTTTTTTCATCACCTTCCTCTCACCACACACCCGAAGAAGATTCCTTGTAAAGTAGGGAGCAAACACGAGCGTACATTACTTGGTTTTTGAAAGTCAGACATCATAACTGCAAGATACACTGCAGTAGCAACAGAGCAGAACCATGACACGGTAGCCCTGTGAGGACTTTGAAGTGTGGAGCAATTGATGGTGGGTAGAGACCATTTGCAGCACTATTCTAAGGGAAATGAAAAAGACTCCATTATCCAAGTGCCTTTACTGCAATAGTCAGACTATTGAATCCTTGTTGCTGTTGCCATTGTAATTGATAGTAATGATTCTGTAGAAACTAAGACATACTGTACTTTCTTTTGGTACTGAAAACTTGACTGAATGTACACTTATTGCGTAGAAATTTGAGCTGTAATAATTTCTTCTGCTCTTTTATAATGCTGGTGGTCCACTTCAGTGCAAATCTGCTAAATATTAGCCTGCAGACAATCATAATTGTTATTTCTTGCAGGTTCTGAAATCCAAAGAATTATCATCACCAGGACAGCGCTACATCGACAGCAAAGTGGTTAAAACAAGAGCTGAAGGAGAATGGTTGTCTTTTGATGTCACTGAGGCTGTACATGAATGGCTCCATCACAGAGGTGACAAGCAGTGTTTTGTCTTCACCCCTGCCCCAAGTTGTCATCTATTAAATCAGCAGTATTTCAGGCTCATTCCACTCGTAAAAACCTATTCCACTTACTTTCATGTTTTGCAGACAGGAACCTTGGATTTAAGATAAGCTTACATTGTCCGTGCTGCACCTTTGTGCCTTCCAATAATTATATCATCCCAAATAAAAGTGAGGAGCTTGAAGCAAGATTTGCAGGTAACAACTGAAAAGTATAGTTTTTTTTTTACTGTTGTGTAACTGATTGAGGGGGGGGAAAAAAAGATCTCTTACCTCTCTAAAATGGGATTGAGCTGATGGAAAACTTAGTCATTTAAGAATCTTGAATCTTAACTGGTAGGAAATAGTGTGTCAGCTGAACTGTTCTAAAACCAACTGAACTACTCTAAAACCAAATGGCATAAGTAAGCTGTCTCATTCCGTGCTCAGAGCTTCTGTGTCCTTAAGTATCTATGTTAAAGTTTGCAGCATCTGCACTGTCTATATGTACATACAGTTTTGGATGCAGGAAAGACTAATGCACAGTAGACCATCCACTGTTGGATAATCATGAGAAAATTTACCAAATGCTTTCAGAATAAACCCTTTGCTGTCCATCCTAGCACTGTAACAGTTCAGGCTTCAGTAGAGATTACTGGAGAGTCCAGTTAAGATAGTGTTTGGCACACATGTAAGCTGCTTACAGTAGATGTGTGTGAGCATGGTGTGTTTTAAGAATATGTTTGAGAAAACAATACTTGTTATGGCAAATTTCCAAACTGTAGGTAAGGCAATAGTAGGCTGGTTTCCTTACAGAGGCACCTTCCTTTTTGTATAAAGAGCCCCAGTATTTGTAAATAACTGCAGAAGTGCTTCTAGCTGTTTGGAAGCAGTGAGCAACTCCAGCTTTTTTTCTTTTTTTTTTTTTTTTTTTTTTTTTTGCTGTACTTTATGCTTTGGCCTTGGCTATGGTTCCTTACCACAAAGGGCTGTTCCCATTTCTTATCCTTTGCCTTGCAATAGAGTCATCTTTAGGGAGGAAGGAATTTACCTGGGAATAACAAAATCGCTGACATATTTAGAAATTTTTATCAGTCAGGAAACATACCTTGAATGAGCCATTAACAAGACCTTAATAAACTTTTCCAGTAGCTAAGGGCCCCTAGCTTCTTCCCTGACCTTGGTCCTATATTGTAGTATTAAAATGTCCTCCACTGCATTCCGACAACAGATGATGTCTATCAGGTAGTTGAAAATCCATTGAGTACTCCAGGAACTAAATGAGAAAATTCATGCACTATAACCATGGGTTTCTCTAGTGCCAAGTCCCTTCAAGAAGCCCTGCATATTCAAGTGCTCTTCAGGCTGGGCATAAAGAGGGCCTCAAACACTATGCTAGCAATGGGTAATCTATGTAAGTAAGGCAAACATAGGGTGTTCTGGTCTCCACAAGGCTCTCAGGGTTGCACCCAGACAACTGTCTCACTGATCAGAACTCCTCCCCCCTGTAAGCAGCGCGGAACCAATCAGTGACTCACCCACCACTGGGGAAATCTGTCCTCAGAAGCTGGTGCATACATAATTAGAGCCTGCTTTAAAATTTGCACAGGCCTGCAATGTTTATATAGCTTTTTCTCTATTCTTAAGTCTCTCGTTCTATTTGCTAAGTATCTTTGCACTTTCTGGACCACTTCACTAGTTATATTCTTAGCAGTCTTACTGTATGGCCCCAGGGAGTTAAAAAAGGAAATTTCAGGCTCTTTCACTTCTGGGTTACTCCAGCAATAGCAGGTTGTTTTTGTAACTTGTGTTGCTAAATGCAGGAAATGACTTTTGGAGGCAACAGAATTGAACTGCCTGGTCTTATTCCCAGCTCTTGCATTAGCTTTACTCCAGCACAACTGTTTCAATAGGGGACACGCCAGGATTTAATGTCATTTGTACAAGAACAGAAAGGCTGTTTGTCATTTCACTCGTGACTTTGCATACAGCATGTGTGTTTGCAAAAATGTTTGAGCATGGATTGCCACAAGAGCATACATGAAAGCATCTGTATTACACATTCGATTTTATATTTGAAACCTAGAAAAATATGAATATGATAATTTTACAAAGGAGGAAATTAATCCTATTATTACTTAGATTGGTAAATTTAGCAAGGTGTTCCTGTCATCCAACAGTAATGAAAATAATATACTTTCATACTGGATTCAATTCTTGCACTATACTTAATGAATGTGTATTTTATACTACTATAGATAGGGGAAAGTATCCTTTTCAGTTCCTTGTACCTTTCTTGGATCATTTTCAGGCTGAACTTTTGATACTGAAGTTCAGCCCAGAGATAAATTTATGTACAGAGTTTTATCAGGCTTTGTTGAGAAATCTTTGACTTCTGAGAGAGCAGGCAAGTATATTTACGTTTTACTCTCCAATCAGAAACGCTGTGCGCTCATAGCTTAACTTGAAAGCAGAACTCGGACAAATGCACTCAAAGTTGTTGGGGTCATATAGTTAGATTAGTATATCAGTTTTCATTTCGAACACGAAAGCAAGTTTCCAGTGTTCCTCACCATAAAGAAACACTTGAAACCATGAGCTGTTTTGAATTAACACGGCAACATCTACTTGAATTTGCAGAATAACTGGAACAAAGCACTGAGTGGTGTTACTTGTGTATCTTCAGTTAAGTGCTCTGCTTAGAGGAATGACTTCCCCGCAGTGCCTCCGGCATTCAATAGAAAAAAATCTCCCAAGTGAAACAGTTTTCTTCTTTCTCTGGTACTGAAGAAACAAGAACGAAAGCTTCAGGTTTTCAGGTCCTTGATGAGAAAAAGAAGTAGCTAATCTAAACTGCTTTCCATCTGGCCAATATTCTCCCCAGAAATTAAAAAGTGTATATTTGCAGCATGAAGTGGTCCATCTGTACGTATATCCTAATGAGAAGTCCTTCTGGAATCAGAGAAGTCACCTCCTCTCTTTGAGGGCAAGATGAAGCACCTCAGTGCCAACTCTCTTCACCACCTAACGGGAAGGAAGGGCAGACTGCTCTTCAGTTCAGAGCTGTACTTCTCACTTCCAAGTGGTCTTTCATTTACAGCTGATTAGTGGCAACCTGACAAGACAATGAAGCTGTGATAGCCCATTGAGATAAGGTGGATTTCAGGAGAATAAAAGCTGCGTTCAGACATGTCTTGGTGTTCAACCACTGCCTGACTTAAGAGAAAATCTAAGCGTGAAGGAATCTTATTCAGCAAAAAATGACCGCAAAGAACAAGAACTGCAAGCTGCATCTCCAGAGACGAGCAGGCAGAATGAGAGGTTTTAATCCCAAACAAAGACCTACTCAGAAAAGCGTAAGAACACTGACTATCTCTGTTAAGACACTTAAAGAAAAATGATGACATATCTCTGGGCTGGCCAGGCACTGCGTGGGAGTAACTTCTTTGCAGTCTAGTTCAAGCTTCCTCATGAACTTGTTTTACTTACTGGTATGCTCTTGCCTCCGAGTCTTGATCTGTTTCTCCGATCTTTTTTTCAAGAGTAAATCTGTACAGAATGTGTTTGTATAAAGGGATGAAAAGTAGTAAGTGTCCAAATAAAAATCAAAGGTCAATCAGGCTCTTTCTGTGTGAACCACCATTATATCCGTATTTCCTGCTGGAAATAAAACTATGATTCTTTTGCTTTATTCCAAATTGGTTATAAATTACTTACTAGATGTTGCACAGTCAGGATGTCTGCACTAAAATAATTCCTAATTTGTACCAACAACTTTTCCATTTGTTAGTTTCCATCAACACACAGTTTTAGAAGTAGGAGACAGTGGTGTTTGATTTCTACTGAAAAGAAAAAAAAAAAACAAAAACAAAAACAAACAACAACAACAAAAAAAACAGAGATACTGGAAATATTATGGGCAGCAGCTCGATTTGCTTCTAGAGGCCGTGTCAAACCTGATTCTTGCATGTCTTCTTTCTGCAGCCTGTCTTCTGAGATTTGGATAGTTACCCAAATAGCCAGAGATTGCTTAATAAAGTAGCTAGTGTTGCTGTGGTGCCTGGTGTTGATTTTCTTGTATGTGATGGGGACATCACTTGGAAAAGAATATGGAATTGAACTTAGTCCCTCAAATCCCCAAACAGAACATCAATAACTAGGAGACATTCATATGACCTTGAGTAAAGTGTCTTGGCCTGTAGCTACGTTTCTTAAAGTAGAAGAAGCCTCTCTATCTATCTCCTAAGCTTGGAATACTGTTCTACAAAGTATTTCTTTGGTTGCTGGTCCCATTCACCCCTCCAGAAGTCTGCCTACCAGAAACCAAACAGACTCCTGAAGGCACCTTTCATGATGGAAACAGACTGAAAGCCAAAAAACACTTAGATCTTTTTATAGACTTGGCAGCCTAAATATATTCACAGCTAAAGAATACTCATACAAATGGAAGTAACCCATATGCAGTGAACAAGTAGGGCAAAAATATTTCTGAATTGAAAACCAAAGAAGACGTCTCTGCAGAAAAAAATATGGAAGAGATATGTTAAAAATGTTAGCTCCAAATAAATCATACAGCTGACACTGCTGAAAAGCCATCAAATTTCCACCATTCAATTAACATTTTTTTAATTTGTTTTTAATTATTGTATTATTGCTTTTGTAATACTAAACCTGATGCATTCAGCCTTCAAATCTAGCACTGGTTCTGTGCTTAAATGAGAAATATTGTGTTTTTATGTTAGTAGTTTAAAGCACCAAGCAAACAGAGATCAAAGTATCTTGAGAACTACATTTAATTATAATAGCTGCCACAAATGCCAGAGCAAGATGTGGCTCTTTCATAAAAGAAAACACAGTAAAACAATATTATGCAGTTTACAAATTCCATCAAACCACTGTACAAATAAACAATGCTACTGAATCACACAACAAATCATCTTACAATTAGGCCACACAAGACCATCTGGTTTACAAACCAGCCTACGAGCCAAAGAGGAAAACTTTGAAGATAAATATTGCCATATGTGGAAACCCAGGAAAAATATTACTTACTAGAACGGAGCATCATTTTGAAATGTAATTCTCGGTGGGAACTGAAGATTTCTTACTTAGGCTAATACATTTTGCAAGAAACTTCACAAAATGGAAGCAGAAGGTGTTACAGATAGGCCTGGAGACTGCAAAATAGTGAAAGCACTTTTGAAGTAGTTGGAATTTAGCCCACCCTCTGATTAAGGACAAAAGTTCATTTGGAAGTTTTAACATTTTCTCTGGATATTTGTCTAGTTGCATAAGGGAAATACTCTGCTATTTCTCAGTTACATTTTTCTATTAATGACAAAAAGTAGAATTCAGTCTACATGAGCTTTGAAAGGCTAAAATAGAATGAATTTATTACTCCTTGTTATATCAGTGTTCAGAGGTTCTTATACACTGATAGAGAGCTTCACTGAACTTCAAGGCTGAAGAGCAAAATCTATCAAAAGGCAAACAGATATACAAGACATCTGCTTTCAAGCCATACATTGGTTGTGTAGTTTAGGAAACTGAAATTCAGCATTTTCTGAAAATCAAGGCACTATAAGGCACCTAAAAATAGACACTAACAATCAAGATGTCTAAAATAATCTTTCAAAGATTTTTACTAATTAATATGTTTTTTTCCCCAAGGTCAGTGGTGAGTTTCTTTGTAGTATCACTGATGCAGGACTGGGTCCTTAAGTGTAATGATTTAATGGTCAGAAAGGGAGAACGCAAGAAAAAGCAGCAAAACATAAGAAGTGAAAAACCAAAATCAGTGTCTATCCATCCAAACAAGAGTTGATTGAAATAAGAAACACAGAAGCATTTCATTTATTTGAAATTTACAATCTCCGTGCAGCTCTGCTGGTTTGTTCACAATTTATTTTGCCTTACGCCATGAAAGACCACGCAACATGTGAAGAGGTTTATTTTTCATTCTTTGAAACAAAGAATGAAAAAAAGTTGAAATATTTAAAGGGATAGTTTAAGACATTTATAGCACGATAAAATGCCTTTTAAACTATATTGGCTTATATGCATTATATAGGGTATAAAATTGCTTGTAAGCTTGTAATTTACATCTCTGACTCATTAAATGTTTTCTTTCTGTTGCAGGTATTTCTTGTAAAGTTGATCAAAGGCTTGGATTCTCCAGAAAATGACTCATATGTTAAGAATAACTCAGAAGTGCTGAAGACACTGTTTTATTCTTGCAGAAATGCGAATGAAATCTGTATTCTCAGTACTGTGGTTTCAGAGGTGGGATTAGGCAATGTTTTTACAAACTAAATGCAAATGCAATTAAAAATGCCCACCACTCCTAGTAATTTTCATCCTCAAACTGTGTGTAATATCCCTACAGTTACCCAGCTTTGACTTTTTTCTAATCTGTGTCCAGTGCAACACCCTTTAAAGAAATGATGCAAAATTAATGGGACATTTAGAAGCTTTTGCTTCTGTGATATGAAGTCAGACATGAGTGTAACACATCAGAAACTATCCTGATGCACACTGAGCCTTTGAGCTGATTCTCTGCTGCTTTAGTTCAGCCCAGTGGTTTCAAGAGAGATCTGATTTACATCACTGCAAGGCTTAACCAGGCCTTGATAAACCAAAATGAGAAACAAAAGTGTTGTCAGCTCATTTATGAGTGGTACTATCCTTGGGACATAAAAACCTTGTAATTCATCATATATTCAATAGGTGTTGCATAGCACAGGAAACACTATTGTGTATTGCACATATTGTTATGTCAAGAGAATCTTACCTCAATCAATCTCATGTGTACTTGCATCGCACTCAGTGAAGTTCCTGTAAAGGTTTCTTAGACCACAGTGTCGAAAAAAATGTGCCTTTCTCTAATTTGATATATAACAATTGATTTTCTCTTAGCTGTTGGCTGATTTCTTATTTACATAGAGGTGCAGTCTCTGCGTATGCAGGCTATTTGGACTGGATGATGAGTGCAGAATGGGAGATCTCACTCTTTGGTAGCCCTGGGCAACCGTTTTTTGTAGAGATTTGTCTGTTGTTATGTAAAGGTCTGTCACTTTTAATCAAAAATAAATCCCAGCAACAGCTATGGAGGAAAAAAATGCCGTGTGAGAGAAAGTGTGAGAGAAAGTTCCTCACTTAAAAGTACAGAAATGAAATTTTCTCCTCAGAAGATGTTCATCTGTGGCCTTTTTAACAGAGCTGCAGCAGTTTATCCTGGCTGAGGAACTTCCCTTCCCTGGTCAGCAGTGCTACCCCTGAGATGGTTTAAAACACACATGCATCAAGGAAGGAAGATTTTGGGAAGGAATATTTGGAAGGAGTGTGCCATGGGAGGGCAGAGCAGGGCAGGGCAGGTAAGAAGGATGCCTGGCACTTGTAAAGCAGGACACCTCTTCTTGTGTGTTTTATTATTGCATTTCTTGCTCTGCTGCCTCCTGTTTCTCGGTGTTCCCATCAGAGAGGAGGCCTCAGGAGTGGCCACCCCAGCCCTTAGAAGGTAGACAGAGAGAAATCTTCTGCTGCTGAGTGTTTGGTTTTGGCTGAAATGCCAGCAAGAGATGAAATCTCTCCCGTCTTTGCAGAGGCCTGTCTCTGAGCTGTACATGTTGAAGGGCACTGACTCATGGTGAGAGGCACCATCAGCTCCTGCTTGCCAGGATCCCAGAGGGGATTCCCAGCCACCTCACTCATGCAAAATGCCGCTGGCATTCAGTGGCTTGCCCAGCATTATTTATTTGATTTACCTCTATTTTGTCTGGAAAAGATTCATCTGTTTTTCCTCCCAGACTCAGGTCTTTCTCTCAGCTCCTGCCAGATCCTGTAGCCACACGTTTTGGGAGCCTCTTTAGAGGAAGGGCCAGCCTGCGTCCCCCAGGAGGATGTGGGACAGGGGCCCACCGTATGAGGGTATGGCTGGGCTGCAGGGGTGGCCTCAGTGAGAAGCTGTGACTTTTGGCCACCTGCAGAGACTGCAGGGTCACAGCTTGGCTCTGAGAGGGAGCTTCAGCCTTGCATCCAGCAGGGCCACTGCCTCACTGCCAAAGACAGGTGGGACAGAGGGGAAACAAAAGTGTGGACGTGACGGGACACTTCTCCAGGGGATAAACAACATCCCAGCACCCTGCACAGTGTCACAGGAACTCACAGAAACCCACAGAGATGCCCCTCTCCTCACCTGAGGCTGCCCTCACGCCACACATAACATGGAGACAGGGAGAGAGAGAGGGGGAAACACATATCCTCTGCACCCAGACAGGCTGGCTGTCAGCATCCTGCTGGCATCCCTCCAGGCAGGTATTCATTACATAGATCCAGCTTTTTAAATGTGATAAAAATGAGAATGGTGAGCCTAATATGTTTTTCTTCTTGTGAGATGAGGGGGCAGAAGGGAGGGAAATAACGTTTACCTCATAATTTCCCTTTCTCTTCCCCCCTCTGTGTAAGCCACATTATTCTTTCTGCAAAGGTACTTGGGGAAACTTGCTAAAATTTTCCCTCATGCTTGAAATTTACTTACCCTGGGTAACAGGAAATGTGGAGTCTTGTGATGTAGATTGTTATACCAGATGGTAATCTTAGCACATGCTATTTGTGTAGATCGGTGGTGTAAGTGAGTCATCATTTGTAGCTGACCTTCACTGCTGTGAAAATGCTTCTTTCAACAATAACAATAACAAAAACAAACATCGTTTCAGTGCCGTTTGGGACAGCACAGCTGGAGGATAGCTGTGAGCTCTGCAGATAGTAAAGTTGGGCTCGGTGCTCCCCACAGAGCCTGGTTACAATGCGTCATGAGTGGGATCCAACAGTCATTATGAGTCTTTCCATCAGCTCCACCGAGCTCTGGATCAGGCCCAGGTCATGTTGCATCACATTTCTGTACAGCCTCCTGACGTTCCCCTCCTGTGCTCCTCTGTTCGCAGGCAGCACTTTCCCATTTTCTCCTGCTCTGGAGGTACTGGAGGTTGTGCAGCTACCTGATCACATCCAAATGATGGGACCAATTTGCTGCTTTTTCCACAGTCCCTCTGTTACTCTGAATGTAGGAAAGCTGGAAGACAGTGAGATGCATTACCCCTGAACTGCTTTATGCTTGCAATTTTTGCACCTGGAGGAGAGCTTTTACCTGAGCCAGGTAGTAAAAACTCTTCATATTTTAATGGAGGATATCAGATTTTGCTGGGGCAAAGTGCAACACTCATGCCAGCTCAGCTTTACAATCTCTTCCCATTGTCTGCACACCCTGTGTGATTTTCGGGGATAAATCTGAACATAGGTTCCTGCCATGGCGAATCTGCAAATCAAAGCCCAGATCCTGCAAAAATTTTGTTTTGTGTAGAGTTGGGGCCATGAATAGAAATTACAGTTGTTACCAGTAATGCCACTGCAGTCCTGTAGAAATCCAGACACATTATTTGACTACGCTGTTTCCTGCAGCAACGAATTCCACATTGTGAAGAAGTATTTCCTTTCATTTTCCTGACGATGTCCCTGTGCTGTGGGATTTCAGACAAAGATTTATACTCTGCTCCATTAAAATTAGAATAGTGGATGTTACAGAAAGGGTTTTCTGGTCTTTTGTAACTATCAATAACTCAGCCCTTACTAGCTGTCACAGCTTTCCAGAGCCATTCCTATGGTCATTTCAGTACTTACTTCACTGTGTCCTAGGAAAAAGGGTAAGAATTTCAAACTAGATTATTGACTGTACTGAGAAAGTTGTCTAATAAAATAAAGTATTTTGGTAAGGAGAACTCAGAAGCCTATCGAATGTCAAACTTTTCCAAAATGATTACAAATCTCATCTGATAGAGTGAAAATCATACTGGCAATTAGATCAAGAATGGCTGATTAAATTCTTTAGGCTTCCCAAATTGTAACAGTAGTATTTGTTTCAAAGATCTTATAATGACTGTATTTAAAAGCCTGATATCCAATACTCTCCTGTAAATTGCTCCTGATGTCAAATCAGGGTACACAGCATTCTGCCTACAGGATATGCTATAGCAGATCCATGAATATGACCTTCATGGCAGCATGTGCATCACTTGCCTTGTGCTAATTTTCTCTTTGAAAATCAGAGTAGATGGATTTTGTAAAAGAGGTAGTGGGTCTGATTAAAAGCCTATGAAACCAATGGAAAAACTTTAATCTTCCATGGATGTTAATGGACATTGAACTAGGTCCCTTGTCACTGATTTTGCTGATCACAAACACAATAAAAATGCCTGTCTTCTAATGTTGTAATGTACTTCCTAACTAGGAAAATGTAAGCAACACACACATTCATCTTAACCTAATCTACATATTTCTGCTGCTTTGATGTCATTAGATCAGAGGATCTGACAAAGCAAGAGCTAGCTGCAAAGTAAGGAAGTCTTTGGAGTGTAGTGAAATTATATATTTCCTCAGTGGCCTTTATTGTTCAAGAGAGTTTCTTATTTGTTACACTGTCCTGCTGGTAGCAGTGATAAAGTGTCTAAAACTGAAGTCCATTTTGTTGCTCTCACATCCAATATATGCAATCCTTTTAAAAGGCAGAAAAATTCCTGATGTTTGAAAAAGTTGCTTTTGGTGCCAAAGCAGACAGAAAACGTCTATGCTCCTGTAGAAATGCAAGGGGAATAAAGCTGTTTCTAAGGGGATAAATGTCTCTCTTATTTCCTATTCCCTGTTACTTTGGTTACTGTTACTTTTAAACATTCCTAACATTTTGCACTTAATAAAAAAATGGCAGAATCCCTATTCATTCCTAGACACTATTTTCAAACCAGAGCTGCTTGTGTAGAAGAAAGGTGTAAACACCAAAGTCCGTCCCACTCCAGTACAGTAACTCGTCCTAGGTGGAGCTCTTGCCATTCTTCTTGTTGGAGGAAAGAAAGAGAAATAAAGAAAAAGGGAAAAATATAAGCAAGCATGATGCCTTGAAAAATGTAACCATAAGGCTCAGAGCTCTGGCCATTGTCTTCAGGCTCACGATCACCATCAATTGCATTTCTTTGTCCTGTAGTTTAGCCCATGATCTGGTTCCTACATATGATCATGCTATGACATTGTATACAGTCCTCAGTTGAAGACAGTGCATAAAAACAGCTGCCACAGGAGTTATTCTTGCAAGGTACAGAACTATGTGATTTGGTCTCGGTGAAGACAGTAATTAATTATAGCCTGTCTCTTGTCTCATGCATCCACCTATCATCATCTATTCCCCTCTGCTGCCACTCTTTCATCCAAAACTGCTACTTAGAGGAAGTAAACAGCAGGCAGCCCCATTCCCCATCCAATTATGAGAGCCACAAACCAGTGTGTATGCATCAGGATCCTCAATCTTCTTTGTGTGCAGCTGCATTAAGTCAAATTATGATGTCGCATTAAGAAATTGGCTTTAATCCTAACTCAAATAATGCTGCCACATGTTTTGCTATTGAGTTGCAAAACAAGACTTTTGCTGATTTTGCTGATTTTGTTAACAGTCCCAAATTACAGGGCATCAGTACTCTCTGCAGTTCGATATGGTACAACCTATTTTTCAAAGAGCTTACCAATAGGAACATTTCTTCTGAAAGCCTTGGTTGCTGTTCAGTAACTTGTGTTTCTTTCTTTTATTAAGGAATCTATTTCAGCTGCATACATAATTATGCTAAAGAGAAAAGCAGTGCATCTACTGTGGCATGATCTGAGTTTGGTTCTGTCAAGCAGGTTACAGAAAATGAAGGGCAAATAGAGCACCAGTTTCCCACTTTCTTAAGACATCCTTTGTTCTCTTCTGCATGACTGGAAGAAAGATAGCTGTCATCCTGTGATTTTTAGCCTGAAATGCTAGTTGGACAACAAAGTGTAAAGCTGCGTGGAACTGCCAACATACAACCCAACTTGCCTGCTAGAGGGCCCCACTTGCACCCTCCCTGTACTAAGCCAGGCTAGGCTGGGGTCAGAGCCTTGGGACTGTCACCATCACTTCCCATTTGATTCTTCAAGGATTCTTTCCATTGATTCATTTTCTCCATCTGCATGGGAGTGGGCTGGCATCTGCAGTGTAGTGCAAGAAGTTACTGGATATCTGAAATATTTTCTTTCCCTCGCATTTGCCTGTGGCCGGCCATGGATTTGTGTCGTGCAAGACAGACTGCTTAAGATTTTGTTTGCACTTTTAAAGCCTATGAAAGCAATGAGGAGTTTTCATCACTGGCTTGCTGATTCTGAAAGCATTTTAGTTTTCATTTAAGAGTAGCATCTGTCTTTGCACTGTGGCTTTTTTTCCTCTTCCCTTCCATTCCATTCCCTTTCCTTTATAATGAAATTCATTATTTATTTTCTTCCAAGCATTACATAAAGTAGCATCCCTGGCTGAAGTATCTACAAATATGGCAGTCTCTGATGTTCCTCATTTGTCTGTCATTAGTAATATCCTTTAGTAACCTCTGGCTAGGACATTTTTCAGATATGCAGTTCTTCTGGTAATTTATTTACTCAGGGTAGTTTAATTCAAAGGCAACATCTGGATTTCAATGGAACCCAGTCTTACAGCTTAGCTGACTGAGGTACCACAAAGGTCAAGAGAACTGCCCGTGGTGATACTTCAGTTCCCACTGAACTTAGGACCTTCCTGCCTCTAAAACACGGTGTTGTAACTCATCTGTCCTCAAAAATCATATTCTCCAGGAACATCTTCTTTCATCAGACCCTGCTTATATCCTTCCTTTTTCATGTTTGCTTTTAGGCCAATTGTATCTGATTACTGTATCAGCCCTGCAGGACGGTCTTAAGGAAACATTGCTTGACCTCTAATTTTGGTTCTGCATTTGCTTCCAAATCATACTTCATACAAAACTTTTATTGTTTTGTTCAGACCGCAGACAGTCCTTGAAAGTGTCCTTGAAGCCTGTGAAAAATGGTATTCTCTTGCTCACAGATTTCTGAGATGCACAGATATTTCATCATCTGTGACTGCCTTGTGAAATCATGTCTTGTTAAGAGGTTTTTGAAGCCATAAAAATCCATACAAAATAAAACTGTATTGTCTTCAGCTATTGTTTCTGCACTAATTAAACATCTCTCTGAACAACCAGATTCAGGATCTTGTAAACTGCATAATAAATTTGTAATGAAAGAAATATTCAAAGCCTCAGTGATTAATGAGCAGATGTTAACAGGCAGTGCAAACTTATGGGAAACCATTTCTAATAGTGATGTCAACAGAGAACAATTCACAGACATAATTACTAAAAAATTATCAGAGACTTCCTTGTCAAGTATTTTGTATATTTATAAAGCTGTTGGTGACTCACTTTAAGCAGTCTGGGAGACTTATTTGATTTGGAATCAGGGTTTTATTATAGCTTAGCTGTTATGTAATAGTTTACTCAGACTAAATGGTCAGCTATTCTTTCATGTCAACATTGTCCTTATGTGTGCACTGAGGTTCCTTATAAGTCTCTCAGCAAATCATATCTAACTACTTTTCCATACTTTCGCCACTGGAATACAATCCTTGTTAAAGCTGAGTACTAGAACAGCCCTTTGCTTAATTACCCATTAGATTGTCTGCCATTCACTGTAAAGTTCAAGCCCTGCAGTACTAGGCACCTTGCGCAGTCGAGTTCTCTGCATCACGCAGAGCAGATCTCTCAAACGTGCAAGAAACCTCAATAAATTTTGCCGATGTTTGTTTTAGAGGTAATTTCATAGCATGCAGAGCGCTGCCATTTATGCAAGGCAGGTGCGTTCACTAATTTTCTAGGCTGTAGCACAAACTGCAATTAATGCTGCCTGTCTCTCCAGTGTCATTACTGTTCAAGCAAAGTAATCTGGATGTAATTTCACACTGGCACTAAAAAGTTGTATGAGTGATTCCACAAGTTTCTTTTTTCAAGGCATCATAGTACAATCAGCTGTAGAATTACCCATCTTTTTTTTTTTTTTAATTGCTTATTATAATTTCTTCACATGAACACCGAACACTGAATTTGGAATTTTATAAAAGATAAGTACAGCTCTCCACTACTTTGGGCTCTTCTCTCGGAGACTTTGAGCATTTTATGCAGCTGAGATGTAGTTGGTATTTGTTGAAAGCACTAAGATCTTTGCCTGTCAGCACAGAGTTGTTGCTTTGATTTTTATGTTATATGCTGTGGTAGTGACGAGCTGTAGTAGAAATGCTAAGTCAGAGCTTGAAGCAGTGATTGAGCATCTGGTAGGAAGGCAGGGCCAACCCAGGGGAGCTCAGGTGCATGCAGTGTACCTGAGTGACTAGAAGGGCTGGAGCCAGGATCCACCCCTTCCCAGATCTCATTTAAGGGTTGGCAGTGGAAGCAAGGGGATCCTGTGGGAGATTCCTGTCTTACTTGAGGTCTGCTAAAGGTTAGTAGGCTCTTTCTTTTGCAGGTTCTTTACTTTGTTCCTGTGCTCTTGGCTGCTGTATTTGAGCAAGTCCTCACTTGCTGTAGCCTAGGACTTTGCAACTTTGCTGTCACTGCTGTGCTTTCCATCGCATTACAGCGTTACACAAGCCATGGCACACAAGTAATGGCTGCTGTGCCCACCAATATAATATTTAGATTTACACAACCAAAGCATGTGTGGCATTACGAGCACGTTTGGGTTGACACCCTGAGAACTCTCTGCAGGGGACTATGTTACTCCTCCTCATACTTTCATGCTTTCTCATTTGCAAATGTTATTTAGATCAAACTTAAATCATTAGCTGTTGTCAAGCCCCGTACATAACTTGCTGGAGAATTATTTTCTGCAGAACACAAAAGCTTACAAGTACGAATATGTTTTGTAAAGCACCTCTTATTCTGATTAATATCTTTGGGCAGAGATAACCTATGTTTGTTACATGTATAGACAACATCTGACATACAAGCAAACACTTTCATCTGCAGATGAGACTTTAGAGCAGGCCCTCAGCCTGCAGGAGTCTTCCAAAAAAGTTGTTAGAAAAGACATCATCTTTATGATGGCAATAGGATTTGACAAGTACTGGACATGGCATAGTTTGAAAACAGAAGTCTGGGAAGAGTGACTTAGAAAGAAGCAAGTACCTATTAGTCTACAGCAGTCAAGGTGGCCATGTGTAGTTACTCTGAGTCCACTCACCACTTCAACATCTGTAAAGAATGGCTTTTTGATGCAGTACAAAGATCATTCTTTGCTGCTAGAAAGCATTTCATACCTGACATAAACTCTGACACCAGCCACGTAGCCATGAAGTGAAGGCCCTGTGTAAAAATGCCCTTCTTCTTTAAAAATCTAATTACATAGACTCTTCCAAGCAAGTTTAAAGGGAGAGCAAAAAGTATTAATTTGCTCTTAGCCTTACCTCTTTCAATTTTTCTTCTTGTGCTTCACCACAGAAACACAGCCTCTGTGGAAGACTTGCCCCATCCCTGAAGGTGTTCAAAGCAGCCTGATCTAGTGGTTGGCAGGCCTGCCCATGGCAAGCAGGTTGGAACTGGATGATTTTTAGGATCCCCTCCAACATAAGATATTCTATTAAACTGTGAGTTGCATGCTAGTGCTGAGCAGATTTTTCCCCACCTGCCTGTCTCTGGAAGCAGAACTCATCATGCTGTGAGGACCAGGAGAGGAAGAGGAGGAGGTGATACTGGCCCCCCTCAGCCCCATGTCCTCCCAGTCTCTGCATTTCTGCCCATCACATGCCACACAAAGCATGGAGACAGATGCATGCCACCAGACTGAAGGTAACTAAGTGTAATACCATGTTTCTGTAAATACATCATATGAGGGGATAGCAGGGACATGCTACAGCTTTTTCTCTTTGCGATGGCTTTTGTAGTGTTCCTAGGGAGCTGATCATCCAAAGAAGAACTATCTGGAAAACAAACTAGTGTCAGTGTGGGCTGCCAAACTGGAAAAAAACTAGCACAGTGCGGAGAAAGCGTTGACCCCTTTTTGCTTCTCATCAGCATGAGATGCTTGCAGAATATTGCAAAGGCGTCTAGAAGTGTAAGTGTTCGCCAGAGCAGTGCCTTCAAATCTTGAATAATAGATGTGAATGGTAAAATTTACAAGTCTGGGAGACCTGCCTTCTGCTGCTGTGTTCAGCTGTAGGTCTGGGCTGTGGGTAGCGTGTGGCTTCAGGATGTGTCCTGCAACTTAGTGGGTGAAACTTGTCCTCTTGGGGGTCTCTGTATCACTTAATCTCCACCTGAAATCCTTCTGCAGAGCTGAATGGGTATTCAGAAGTGCCCTGAGAGCAGCAGGTCTAGTGCATTGGTAGGGAAGAGGCATGCTGGCCAGCTCCAAGTGGATCTTGCAGGAAAAGTGACCCTGTGGCAGTCCCAGGTGTGTAACGTGCTCTGCACTGTGTGCTTCCATGGCAGTGAGACCTAAGGCATGGAAAACTTGAAATGCACAAGGGTTTCTAAAGGGTAAAAAGTTATTTTAAGTACAGAGTGTTTTCTAAACTATTTATGTATCTAAGCTATACTTATTTGTGGCATGACCAAGCAAGGTACTAAAGTCTGTATTTAAGCATGCGAAAGCTCTAATCAGCTTCAGCAATGCTATTACGTGCTTAGAATTGAGTGCCATCGTGAAATAAATTCCTCAATTTGTGCTTTTAATCGGCTTTGCAAAGCCCATCTCTACGCCGCTGAATTGCATGAGTCATTTAATTCAGCATGAGCCTCAAGTCAGCAAGCTGAAGTCTGCAATAATCTTCTGAATAGTAATTATTGCCTTCAATAGATCTTTCAGTTACAGAAATATTCTGCTTCTTCACATAAAAGATGTAAACAAAATACTATTTGCTAAACAGTAATGGCAGGAACATTTGGAGGTATAAAAGAGGTGGAGAGAATGACTCATGGATGTATAGCTCTGAACACTGAAGCTACTTCTGGATGCAAAGGTTAAAACTGTTATGAAACCAATGAAATTTTGGACTGTTTTTATTTGGAAAATTTTGAAGTAACACCCTTCAATACATTTAAATAGATTTTTTTTGAATCTTTAGAGGCACATTTAGAGAAACTTTCAAAAGACTTTTTGCGTTGTTAATATCCATATTTTTAGAAGTTATTTTCAATTTTTATTTGTCAGTGACATTTTGGTGAGCTGTAAGCTTGCATGTGTGTAAAAAGAGCACTCAAAATAACATCTTAAAGTACAAAAAAAGAACAACCAGTGCTTTCCTATAGTGTTTTTGTTAATTCTTATAAAATATGCATAGAGGAGAAATGGCTTGTGTGGTGATCAAGTAGTTAAAAAAGCAGATCCAATAAATAAACTGTGTTTTGGAGTGTTTGTTTCTAGCTGGAGACCAGGGAACAGAGAAGGGAGGTGCTCTGCTGAGGGGCTGCCTAAATTTTGTAAAAGAGAAAACAAGCTTTGGGGGTATCCTGTGCCATACAAATAAATGTATGTCAGAGCTGTATGTGTCTGTGTATTTATGTGGTGTGTGTGGGTGAGAAAGAGGGTCCTGGAAGCAGAGACTGAATGAGGGATGTGATCCTGGAAAGAGAAAGCTACAGAAAGGCCAAAGAGCATTGCTGAGCTGGATCCAGCCCTGGGACACCACTCCAGCCAAGGAGGCTGTGAGCTGGATTTTTTTTTACATGTACATTTTTATTACATTCTGAGTAATTTCCCACAACATTCCACATTTTTAAAACCTTTTCAGAAAGAGAAAGGGAGGGAGGCTTGAGAAACATCAGAACTTTTTTTTTTTGAGAAAATCCAGATCTCTAGAGAACATGAAGCGTTTTCAAGGTTTCTTACCCATATCAAACAGGCTAACAATGACATAACCATATAGACTATGATAGAGGAGCAGCTGCTCAGATGGAAGAGAACCAGAGGAGTAAGATCCTCAGTGGGCAACCACTGGCAAAAATAGTGCCTGATTGTCCACAGTGGTCCATAAATGGCACAAATATTCCTTTTTCTTCAGGGCTTTTCACATGCAGTGCTACTGAGCGAATCAAGAGGACAATGGAGCAGAGCACATGTGTTGTGTAGTCAGTGACATCTCAAGCAAGCAACGGGGGCAGGAAAAAGGCACATCCTCTTGCTAAAAAGGCTGCTCTGTGTACAACTGCCTGAAGGGAGGTTGTTGTGGGGTGGGATTCAGCGTCTTCTCCCAGGTAACAGTGATAGGATGAGAGTAATGGCCTCAAGTTGCACCAGAGGAGTTCAGGTTGCATATTAGGATAAACTTCTCTGAAAGAGTGGTGAGGCACTGGCACAGGCTGCCCAGGGAAGTGATAGAGTCACCATCCCTGGTAGTGTTCAAGAAACATGTAGATATGGTACTGAGGGACATGGTTCTGTGAGCAATATTGGTGGTAGGCAGATGGTTGGACTAGGTGATCTTAGAGGTCATTATCAATGTTAATGATTCTGCTGACTTCTGTCTGCCTGCATACAGCTGTGTATCCTTGCAGGCTTCTTCACCATATCCAATTAGGTGAGGTCAAGCTGTTCACAAAACACACAGACTTCAATGGCCTCTTCTGCCTTGTTTCAGTCATTTTTGTTGTTTATGGTAGCTGTTGTTTTTATTTGTCACTGTTATGGCTTGGATTTAAGTTTATTCTTATTGTTTTTACTTTTCAGAAGAGCTGGGGAATAGTTACAGCCTGAGGGTGATGATGGCAAAACTCACTAAATAATTTCTGAGTACTGTGAGAGATGCATCCTCCCATCATAACATTTTTATGGCAAGTTTAATGTTCGGCTCATCTGGAATAAGCTGTGAGAGCCACACTACAGGAAGCTGTCAGGGTTACTGACGATTTTTTACTCTCTTTGGAGAAGAAGAAAACATAGACTTCTGTCCTCAGTGGATTCTGTGATTTGTGAAGCACTGAAAGAGATCAGATTTCTGCAGAAAAGGAATATCCAATGGGTAACTATTTGTGCCAATTCCAGTCCAAACATAAGCCTTTCTTATACAAATAGTTCATGGCAGAGCAGGGGGTATTAAGAGGGATGTAAGCTGTAACCAGAATGGAGAGAATGCTAATATTTTGTCCAGGCTGGGATTTGGGTGGTGGGTTTATTGTTGTTTAGAATAAGAATCGAGAAATTCTGAAACAGTGCTGTGCTTTATTTTTGCTCTGTTGTGAAATTCCATCCTTACAGCACAGCCTTTTCAGCCCATGCAGGAAAACCATTTTCTTTTCCAAATGGGCTAGACTGTGCATTTTATATGCTACCCCATCTGGTGGGCACAGCAAAACTGTACCAATGCGGAAAGCAGCAGCTACACCACCCCACCCTTCGGAAACAAACTGCTTGTGAGTGGAAGGTGGAGAGGAATTTACCACTTCTTTTTAAGTGGTGCAGCCACTCTCTTCTGTCATATGGAGCACAGGAGGAGGTGGAGACATGCTTCTACCCTCCCTCAGCTCCGACTCCCCACCTCCTCTCCGAAGAGTTGCTCCTGTGTTCCCTTGAGCAAAAGGGCTGTGATTCTTGGCAGGCTTCATGTCAGTTACACAGGTCACGGGGAAGTCATTACTTCCTCCTCCCGCACTGCTCAGTCATGTTAGGTTAGGACAAGGCTTTGCAAGATATTACCCAATATATGCAATATAGATCATTCTATGCCTTTCCCATAAAGTAAAGGAGGAAATGGAAATGGGTTGTAAACCTTATAATTCCAGAAAACGAGGCTGCTTGGTTGACAATAACATTGGTTGGGATAACATTATGATCAAGGCTACTATACTTGAAGGAAAATATCAAAGTAAGCTACTATAAACATTATTGTGCCTTCTATCCCAAACTTGTTTCTCTAAGACAATTATAGTCCCTTTAATTAGGGTAGAACTATTCACTGGCATCATGATCTCTGGTGACTTTTTTCCCTTAAAAATATGGAGACCATCTTCACTGTCAGCAAGCTCTTCTGAACTTGGGAATTTCACCATTTACCTGCTGTATCCTTAGAAATCATCGAAAGCTGATTATTGAATGCTCACCTAAATTTCCCTTTCCGTGAAATTCCTCCCCTCTCCTCATACTTTCATATTACAGGAAAATTTGGGGTCCTGACATAGTAAATGAGAGTAGACAGCATAACATCCACCTGGCTGCAGAGCATCACAAGTGGCAGCAACTACTCTGAAAGAGTTAACACTTTTCCATATTAACTCTCTATTTCCTTGAGAGTGGTTCTCCAAAACCCTTACATCTAGAGCCTGTTCCAATTAGTAACACGGCCATATCTTTCCAATGCCTTGCAGTTAGAAGAAATTGCATAGGAACTTTTCTGCATGTTGTTCACACCTTTCCATTTGTGACACACTCTCTCTCCCAGGTTATAAAGATTGTGTGTATTGATGTTGTAAAATGCCTGGAGGAGCTGAATGACATACCTGATGATATGCTCTTGTAATGGCACTGCAGCAGACTGAACTAAGCTTCCAATAATAAGCAGTGACACTAACATAAATATTTGCCGTTATGTTCTCCATTTTTTCCTTATAGGAAAGAAGTTAAAATTTTGGAATACTTCAGTGATGTGATCAGCGGACAGTAGTGGGAAAGAATTTCTCCTAAACTTGAATCGTGATCAAAATAAGGAAGGAAGATGTGAAAGACCAGAAAATATTTTTGTTAATCAGGATATGGCACTTTCCAACATCTGGATGTCAAAACACTTGTTTTGAATTCAATGCTATTAACATGTGTCACTTAAATGAATTTTTTCCTCCAGAGCCAACTGGGTGGCTACAATTTTTGGCAAGGTTTTTGCAGTCTGTTGCTTACATTACCTGACCCGTGGTCTGTTTGTCTTACGATCTCTGTGGGAAAAAACAGCAAGAGACCTCAACCCCCTCCACCCCCC
>JACDJE010000209.1:91388-210586 GCA_016647715.1 Pavo muticus
AAAAAAAAAAAAAAAAAGAGAAAAAGAAAAAGGAGGTACGTGTGGCTTTAAAGGAATGAATTAAGGATGAGTAACAAAGAGTAACCTTTCCACACTGAAACTTGGTGTCTAATTTTTTTGCTGAATAACTTGTTTTGAAGAATAGGAGACTCTCGTTCTTGCCAGGTCCCTGCAGCTTGGTTTTATAGTTACAATGAGCAAGTATGCATCTGTGTAAATGTTCCTTAATATTCTTTTTTACATCGTATTTACATTGCTCAGACAGCAAAACCACTGAATGTTTTAATTAGCTCTCCCATGGCTCTGAAAACATTTGAAATTTCCATGTAGTGTGAAAAGACTGGGGGAACAAATAAAGGCTGCAGTGGCTAAGTGCTAACAAAAGTGGTGAGATGCTTAAAGTGCACCACTTGTATGTGGCTTGATTTTGGGACAGGACAAAGGAAGTTTGGCATGTGGTGGGTGTTGGATTTCACAGCCCTCACACAGACCCAGCTCACGTGTGGGCAGGGTGCTTTGGAATCACATTGGTTTTGGTAAAAATGATGCCCAGGAACAAACATGAGGGTAGGGTTGCAAAGGCATGGGAATGGCTGCTGCTTGATCCTGCTTAAAGGACCAGCATTTGTCATTTGCCAAAGAAGAGATTCTTCCAAATGTTTTCAGAGACTCATCAGAGGGCTGCTAAGAAGGTCTCACATCATTAAACAAATGAAAGCTTTCTATGGAATCACTGTTCTAATTCGGAATCATTGTTTGTAATGTAATTTTCATAGATTCATACAATAAAGGAGGCTGGAAGAAACTTCAAGAGACTGTGCTCATTAAGAGCAGTATTTTGCATGTCAATGTGGAGTTGACAAAACCTGCCAGTGGATCTCTCTTGTCTTTGTTCTCAGGACACATGTAACAGTGCAAATGGTCTAACACCAGGCTGTCATTCTATTTTAGCCATAATTCATCTTTCAGGGTTTTTTTCAGCCTCTGTGCTGACTCTGTCAATGCAGTAGTAATTAACAGAGAACCGCTGGAAGAGGACTGAAAGGGATGATCTAATGCAGCCACCGTAATGAGGCAGGACCAACAATCTTAATGCTATGTGCACTTACTGTGTTTGCAATGTAGACATTTGCCTCCAAGGACTTAAACTGAAAACATTAATGGAGCTGTGGCTTTTTGTAATGTTCCTGGAACTCTCATATCTTAGATTATAATCTGACAATGAGCGATTGTCCTTAGTTTGCATTTAGCATCTCCTGAAGAGCAAAGAAGTGATCTTTCACTTGGGGCTGGAGATAAAAAGAAAAGGATTAAGTTGGGGCACAGTAAGAAGTTATATTCAGGGATTTGTTTTCAAAGGATGAGAATTCATTAAATTTAAAATTCAAGGGAGCTGTAGAAAAAGTATGGCCAGTTTTATTAAAGTTATAGCTTTAGTAGTTTGAATTCTCAAATGTTAACGTTATTACATTATTACAGGTGAGGTCTGGTTTGAGGTCAGCTTCTGGGTTTTGCCATCTTGTGGCCTGGTGCTGCAATGCGACCACCCTTCCTATTATTCTGTCTGCAGATGCAGCAGCTTTGAAGCAACATGCTTTCATAAAGGTCTCACAACAGTCTCTGACAGGTCTTTTCTATAATCTGAAGTTTTTCTTAGGTTTAGGGCTTTGTCCAATCCTGTTTCTCTTTCTGCTTCCCCAGTTCTCAGCAGAAAGCCATGCCATTCCCAGTCAGGACAGTGAGCAAGATGGGGAGGAGTCCTCCCTCTGCATCTCTTTCCTAGCCTGAACTCTTGTGCTATTTGCTACTTGCACAGACACCATCTCCTCACTATTCTTGAAACTGATTGAACCTTTCTAGTTCATTTCAGTCTTCATTCTACCTAAGATACTGCTTTGACTATACTAGGATCAATTTTTCATAGACTTTAACAGCTATACAATTCCTGTCCTCCCTCCTTTAGTTTCTTCTACCTATCCTTCTTACAATTATTTACTTTAAGCATAGAATACTCAATCAGAGATACTGCATCTCAGGATCACACAGACTTCAAAGGAAACTGCTGTGTTTCTACCACTCCTTTAATTTCAGGAGTCAACATACAAGAGTAAAAAAAAAGTAAATCCTTCAGTTAGAACAGTTCTTTCTTAATTTTTCTATTCTACGTTTTGGGCAGGTGTGCTATTAGTGATATAGCATCATGCTTAAAGGTGCTGAAGAATGATTAAGGTGATCACTGTGAGCTTCTGATCCAGGTTTATTGGCTTTCAGTATGTTAATTAGGAGAAGTCAGGTCTCTTGCAGTAGCTCAGTCTCAGCAATCTTCCTTACTGAGAGGTCTCCATGGAAGACATATAAGGCATTCCTGACTTTCAGTTCTTCTTAGACTTTTCCAATCCTAGCAAGAGCTGAGCTTTGCTAACACCAGGGTCCTTCTCTCTCGCATTTGCCAGAACAGTGTCTTTATTCTAAGCATGAAGAACTTGGAGGCCAGTCAAAAAGTGGTCTTGCTAAGTGGTTTATCTAAGGCTGGCCAGCTGTGGCCTCCTTTCTGCTTAATAAGCCTGAGGTCCAGTGAGGAAGAACCTGAGAGTCTGAACAGAGTAGTAGTTCTGTTGAATTGGAATCCAGTATTGAGTTTATACTCCTCCCAGATGTACCATGAGGAAAAAGTATCTCCTGGAGGTGTATCAGCCTGCAGACTCAGTCGGAAAAAGATCAGAACAAGAAGGAAATGAAATAGACAAGTTAAATTGAGGGAGAGGGGAAGGAAAAAAAGAAGTTAGGATTTTCCTTCTCAAAGTTCATTTCTAGTTTATTGTTGTTTTGTTTCTTAAATGGAAAAACAGTGTCAGTTGAAACAATGACTAAAGAAGAGAATTTTTTGCTCTAGGACTTTGTTTGAGCTATGGCCAGATACCTGAAGTTTGTGCACCTGCATGTCTCCTTGGGGTGATTTTAAAAAGCCCGGACAGTTTATAGCTGGAAATGGACTCTACTGCATTTTACATTGTCTGATATGTGAAACAAAAAACAAAGAAAAAAAAAATTGAGTGCTAATAGATCATCTGAAGAGAACTTAAAAGTTTTAACAATTTTTTTGTGCTTGAGTTTATTGTGGCTGCTCTCAGTCTTAGCTTTGGTGAGTTTGCCATCCTCTGGAAAAAAAAAAAATGGATAGTGAACAGCAATAGCATTTTTAGGCTAAAATATGCAGTACAAAAGTGAGGCTCTGGAGTATGAGCTTTCTCCTGCCAGTAGCTGGCATGCTGAAAGCTCTGTGTTGACTGATCAGAGCAGTATGGAGAGGAGGAGCTGCACAGACTACAAGTGTAATGAAGAGCTGAGGTTTTTCACCTGCCAAAGTACAAGGATTCCTGCTGCCTAATGCTCTCTCGTATTTGGGTTGTTTGGTTTGTTTTGGTTTGGTTTTCACAGTATCTACAAATCTTTGCTCTTAGAGAAAACTGCTTGAGCTAGGGACGGGGAAGGGCAGAATTTGGGAAATGATGAAATAAATCCCTTCTCACTCAAGTTTACCACAAACTCTCTACAAGACACAGCTTCTTGATAATACATGTTAGAAGGCTGAATCATAACACTAATACACACACAAAAGAGAAGAACTGAGTGACTACATATCAAACTGTGATAGAGTCAGAGATGGAAAAAAGGCTAATGAAAAGGAAAATAGACACCATCCTAAAAGCTGGTTTCCTGAGGTTTTTGACTAATATCTGAGTGCCAGCAATGAGTGCACTGCATCAGCGACCCTTTTCACCTTGCCCGAAGTGATGAGCTCATACTTGCAGATTGTCTAATGCTTTGTTTTCAAGCCAAATGTATCAGATTTACACTCAAGTAACAAATTGTTACAATGTGGGAAGAGGTTATGGACAAAGTACAAATCTGTGGGATGCTTTAACCATCTATGATTTTGTCTGTGAGACTGCGTAACAGAAAGAAGCTGATAGCAAGAGTCATAGCTCACAGCAGGAGGATAAAACATTGCAATGCCTTTCATCCTCTGATACTTCAGGATATATCATTGATGTATAATATTACTAAATTTATAAACATTATAAAAGAAGAATGATATTTGTATTTATAATTGCCTTTGGCAATCTCATATATTTCATGGAGTCTCTCATTTTCAACAAAAGTAAGCTGGATTTTGAATGTAATTTTGACTGTGGAGAAAAATGAGCTGGGTACCTTCTTCTGAAGTGCAGATTTGCCTCTTCTGCTCCTTGGTTAGTTGAAGAACTCTTGTGCAGGAAGGTCAGGAGCCACAACTCCTGAAGGTGTGCCTGTTTTCACTGTCTATCCTACTTGTCCACATATTCCATTCTCCAGCCCTCTGCAAAACATTATAGAGGAGTACTTGGGCTTGAAGAAAGGCTATATTCTTGTTTCAAGACAGACCAGTTTTAGTAGCTCCTATCTGAAATACAGGATTCACTGCCTTCATGTATCTTCAGTAACAACCTAGGAACTAGAGTCACTACTGAATCTCCATGGAACCTTTGAAAATTTTAAGAAAATACTTTAAATATTAACTGTGACATGATCAGCTCTCTCCTCATTTGCCTTGGCAAGCATGGTAAGTATTCTGGAGGAAACTATTGGGTGTTTTTAGAGACAGTTCTTCCCTGTGTACTGAAACTCCTTTTTTCCCATGATTTATTTAAATTACTGATTGGAGATGATTGCTGTAAGTACATGAAAATCAGACTTACTTTCCTTGCTTTATAATTTGAAAAATCCATCTCTAATCCTGGCTCAGAAAAACTTAAAATATCATTCTTTTGTTCTGAGACTTTAGACACTGGAAAAAGTTGAAGCCGATGCTCGTGGCTCTCTCTGTTTTTTTTCTTGCTCTCTTTCTCCTTTAATATTGAACAGGAAAAGGGAGGAGTAAAAAAAAAAAATGCAGGGCTTGAAGGGAAGTCTTGAAGTCATGAGGTGTACAAATCCTGTTTCCATATACTTTTCCTGCTTCCATTCCCCCTGGGTCCCCCGTAGGCAAAGATAAAAGTATCTTGGATGGCCAAGAAAGTGTCTGTGCTTGATTTTACTGAAAGGCAGAAAGTGAAACAAAACAGGCTCCAGTGTGGCTGCCACTTAAATTAGCTATAGAAAAGTGTGATGACAGTCTTAGTTAATTAATAAATCATTATTACAATTTCATATATTAATATTCTGACTACAGTGAAAGCCCTACATCTCTGAGAATTCAGTACAAGCCAAATGCTGCTTTGTTATAAGTCATTTACCAGATGATTTCCTTCTGTTAACAATATTCTTTAGAAGAAAATTTAAAGCCTCAGAGAAAAAAAAATATATATATTTCTAGTCCAGCCATAAAGAACAGAATTTGGGAAGATTTCCTGAATTTAGCTTCTTTGCTGCAGGTTCAGAAGGCTCTTTTCATTTCTCAGCTGGATTGACTTCAGATCAGTTTAAAGACAGCAGTGACCATAGTCATTAATTTTTATGTTAAGCTTTATGCCCATAACACTTGCCTTAAGGTAGGGAGATATGCATGAGACTCCTCATTTTCTCTTAGTGAAAAACCCTAAGTGCCCCACTTTTAGTGGCCTTCCTCTTGTAGAATTCAACCCTCAGTCATCCCATGCACTTCTCTCCCACTCTCCAGTAAGATCCCAATGCATTTTTGCCTAACTTCAAGGTGCTTGAGTTGAGAAGGGTTTTGGGTTAACCTGTACAACTCCACCATAGAAATTCGCTGATACTGATTATGTATTTTGGTGATGTATAAATCAGAAAGAAAAAAAAAGAAAAAAAAAAAGTATGTGTTTTGGGTCATGTATCTTGAAATTAAGTATTCCAATGAATTTCGAGCTTCTTAATATTTAAATGATTAAATAAATGAAAATTACCAACCAACAAACAAACACAACCCCAAATCTCAGTTAAATGTTTTCTGAATAAAATAATCTGGAATTCTTCACAATTCCCCCTCACCAATTTATTTTGCTAAAGGTGCTTATCAACAAGAATGTGAAGGTGACTTTGAGTCCTCTGAAACTTGTTATTTTATTCCTTTTTTTCTTTTGCATACAGCTGTCTTTAAAAAAGCTGCTAAAGGCTGGAAAATATTTTCAGGTTTCTAAGTAAGCAAAATACTTAGAACATCCTTAAAATGCTGATTGTAAGGTGTGTTTTAGTGCCAGACACCAAGTTGTAAGGAAAAGTTAATAATTCTAGCTTGCTGGAAAAATCAATTAGTCTATGCCGCATAGCATGCTCTTCTGGCTAGGCCACTCCTGATACGTGAGATAATTCAATTAAATTTACCTTGAGTGTCTCCAAGGTCCACCAAACAAAAATCTGTGAGGAGCAGGCTCCTGGAATATCGATTGAAATTGGTACACTGAAACTGGTATGCAGTATCTTCTGAGGAAAAATTGCTCAGGGTTTCCAAAGTCTTTTGGTAAAGTTTCGAAGTACAGGGCACCATATGTATCTAATATTATTTGCTGAAATGCAAATATATCACTGCTGTGGCACTCAGCACTTCGATCACAGCTCCCATAATAATATGCCAGGAGGCAGTGGAGGCAAGAAGCCCTTTCAAGAACATATTTCATCCCTAATCCTGACCCTCTGGCCTTCCCTCTTCATTGCTTCAGCTGTTTCAATGAGTTGTAGCCTCGACAGAGAATGTGTGGATCATTGTTAGCTCAGTTCTCTCAGTTTTATAGTATCAGACTACTAAATTTGCCACCACTTAAAGAGTTTTCCAAGCAAATACTCCTCACAATGACATAAAGGTCTTGAGGACTAGTGGCAAAATAAAAGGTATATTCTAAAAGAAGAAAAAGAAATTGATCTGGAAATATTTTTGAAGAGGAGAGAAAAAAAAAAAGATATTTCCAATAGACTCCTACTATGTGGAGAAAAAATTGAATTGCAAATTTGCAAATTGTCTCAGATTGAAATAAGACCTGCAGCATAAGGCCGCTGGAAATGCTGTCCTAACAAAAATAGAAGACTACCATTTTGTTCTGTCAGTGATAAAATGCTGTTATATCAAACTTATAAACGAGTTATATCTATACCATACCTCTGCCTTTGTTCTCACATGGTCCATGGCTGTATAGACTCTGCTGTTCCTCTGGGATAAAACAGAAAAGCACAAGATTTACTTGTTTTTTCACTTGTTTTTTCACCTAGAAAAAAACAAAAAAGACTTGATTTTTCTTTTTTCTTTCTTTTTTTCTTTTTTTTTTTTTTCCCCAATCAGGTCATGATTTGCTTCTATTCTTAACCCTGTGCATAACCCCAAGGATACCCACATTTTCCACTTCTGCACGTAAAAATGACCATTTTCAGTTGTAAGGACTTGTCACTGTGATGATTTCACCTGAAGGAAACTTAAACTGTAGAGCTCTCTTTATTCTCAGGTGGTATGTCTGCAGACAGACTGTACGCCACTGATTTCTTTACTGAGAAGAAAACTTCAGATCATCTGTCTCTAAGAAAGAATACTGCAGATTGACACTCTTAAGTTTCTTTAAGATGTGAAACAAAATACATGGGCTTACAGAAGGATTAGGAAATTATACACCAGATGGAAAATTTTATGGGAACAGAAAAACTGTATGAATGAAATAGCAGTATCATGAAATAAATAACAGGAAATATGACAATTTATGTGATAGAGAAAATTGTCACTTTCAGAATTGTCTGAAAGTCAATAGCATTTCACTCATTTGACTTCAGAAGTGAACTAAGACCTCAAATGTTTAAAAATATATGAAGGGTGCTTCAATGAACTAAAAATGTGTGAACCCTACAGGGATTTACAGAGAAGAAAGCAATCTGTTCAAAAAGGATTTTGAGGAAGTTGGGAATGCATGTAATTAGAATTTAACTTATTCCTGGAAAGTGATATAGAATATGCCAAATGAATTAAATTTCATTATGTGAGATGAGCAGTTAATGGGGCTCCTAATTTAGAAAACATCAGAATTCAGAAATGGCCTTTAAGCCTGTTTAAACTTAAGCATGTAGAATCACAGAATCGTTTGAGTTGGAAGGGTCGCTTAAAGATCATCTAGTCCAACTCCCTTGCAATGAGCAGGGACACCTACAGCAGATCAGGGTGCTCAGAGCCCTGTCAAAGCCTGACCTTGGATATCTCCAGGGACATCTACTTTCTCTCTGGGTAACCTGTGCCAGTGCTTCACCTCCTTGATTGTAATAACCTTCTTCCTAATGACCAATAGGGTTATAAGGAACTCTTTTAGTTTGAAAACGTTTCCCCATGTCCTATCACAGCAGATCCTGCTGAAGGAATCTGTCCTCTTCTTTCTTATAACCCCCATGTAGATGTTGAAAACCATTTGAATAAGCATTGCACTGACAGACCAATGGTATTTTCCATTCAACGAGTAGCAGAGCTGCAAAAGGAAAAGGAATATAAAGTGCTGGAGCAGAGGAAGTGCAGCCATCTCCTCCCTGCTGCATTGGATGTGAAGCACTCACACGGAATGACCGTGCAAGGCCAGTAATTGTTACCCACCCTTAGACCATAAGAATGGATCTATGCAGCTAATGTCTATTTTAAGTGCAGAGGAATGCTGCGGTCATGCTGATACCACTCTATAGACACTGCTGGCAAGTGATAGCATAACATTTAATGGCAATTACTGCATATATAGAAATGATACTTGCCACTGGAAAGCAGTCGCTGTAGGAATGTTGCTTCTGCTCTCGCAGTTGCTCTAAGGTCTATTAGAAACTGTGTTTTTCCCATTTTTATCCCAACATTTGTGTAATCTTAGCTTCTATATTTTGGCAAATACTGCCTTGTATTTTTGGCTCATCCCTAAGTTATCTGAAGTAGAGCAGTATGAATTCAAGCAGAAGAAGGCAGAATTGTCTTAAAATAACAAGCAGATTCTTTTTAATGCAATGCAAATGGTTCGTACTTTATTTTTGCATGAATCAGACATTTATTTTCTAAGGAGAGACGGGGTGGGGGGAGGAGGGAAAAGTCTTCTACTTAAATCCTCTCACAGTTCAATGCTGAATATCACCTTCTAGTGACAAGACAGCATACGCAAGGCTTCTTGGTTATTGTGCTGTTGGAGATTAGCTGTTTTGAGTCATGAGGGTGTGTTACCTCACCCCAATTACAGAGCTCCGGTGGAGATGGTAAAAACAGGCAGCGTAAAGGAAGAAAGGGAACTTTTCTAGCGTTCACTGGACATTCACATGAGCTGCATGGGCAGGATGATATCACTTAGTTGCCAAGAACAGAAAGCCAGTAGTAGAAAATGAACAGTTATGAAATGAAAGGAGTCCTACAACTGCTAGAAGAGAGAGACTGACTTTCTTTTGTGCTCTGACCTTTCTTTGTATTGTACGTTCAACTGTAGTGCCTTACAGACAAGATGGCACCGACTAAACCTAAAAAATGACTAACTGCCAAGATAATTCGAAGAATAATGAGGTTACAACAGCAGCAAAAGATGCAAAGAAAACTGATTGTTATCTCTTCATGGAGCTCACCACAAAGGAATAAAATGCTTCATCTTTAAAATGAATGGGTCTAGAATTTGTGATCACAGCTCTGCTCATCAGGATGTGCTGATGGATTGGACTATGCAGCAGTCACATGGAGGAGCCTTTGCACATGTTTGATTTTGTAAAATTAGTTCTTTTCTGCGACACAGTGTATCACTTCTGTACTTCGGGGAAACTTGTTTGCTGAGAAGTACTTGAATAACCTTTTAAAATAAAAGGAACGTCAGCAATAAGTTCAGCTTTCTAATAAGAAAAATCCTGGGACTCGCTTGTGACTTGGACTGCAGGAGGAGAAAAATTAGAAAATCTTCTTGTAGTGCTGCACATGTTAAGCAGGCGTTGGGCCCGGGCTGCTCCTCACGAGAGATGTGTGAGAAGGTCAGGGAGTGGGTGCGGACTTGGCTCCTGCGCTGCTTTGGCCATTGCCACTGATCATAGAAAGGTCAAGACCTACTCATGTATGCTGGTTTTAAAGGACCACCTCTATGGAGCAGGAAAAGATCTGCACATGCCAGTTGCATCTTGAAGAAATGTCCTTTTACATGCACCCCTAGGGACCACAGATCATATATGCTACTATGGCTGTCCTGGTGTAGTCCTTTTAGTTTTGCTCTGTCCCTGAATACCAGTGAAGGTTAATTCCCATCAGAATCACACTGTTTCTTATTCTCAGTTTTACCTGGAGTCTCGTGATACTGGCTTTCTTTCTAGGCGATAGAATAATGACATTGCATGAAAGCCTTTGCTTCCAAGGACTGTAGGACAGTACTGTACACTCATTTGAGTAACCTATGCGACATACAGAGCACTATGCCATTGAATAAGGATGAGGATTATCAGCATGAAGTATCTTATTAGAAGACACTAGGATAACCTATATAGGTACCTCTGACACAAGCTTCTGTTTCCCTCATCTTCTCTTGGAGTTCTTCTACACTTGCTTGCCCAGATGCTGAAGCAGACAGAAATCCATCAAATATCTACCTGCCTTAAGCTCTGTTTCATGAATATTGTTCATCTTCTGAGCTGAGTGTGTTTGGGAGACAAGACAAGGGAAGTTGTCTGAAAAAGTCATCTTAGAAGCCCAAAAAATATGGCATCAAATGCAAGGAAACCAAACATATAATTTCCATTCTGGTCTCATGGTTTTTTTGGACAAACTCTTCATTTTCAGATTTTAAAGTTGACAGCATATATTCTTTCACTGTGTACCCAGGTATTTTCTCCTCTGTTTTTTTCCCCTGGGTGCTTGATACAAGAACAAATCCAATACACTGATTATAGTACCCAGCTTTCAAATATAGAGTGGAAAAGAAAGAGGAGCTGGTGAAATTCCTCTCTTCAGCCTTTATTACCAACTTGACCAGCACTCTTCACAGTCCTTACATTTGAGCATCCTTTCTTCAGTGCAGTAGTTGAATCAGAGGTGGAAAAATGACAGTAGCCCATCAGGCATGTGCTGGACAGAGTGGCTACTGTTGGAGCAACACTGCCTTGATTCCCAGCCAGTGGCTAGAAGAAGCTATAAAAACAGCCAAAAAAATCGGTCTATTTGTAGTGTCTGTCAGCAGTTTATGAAAATCATACTTTCCCTGAATCATTTTACCCATTATATTACAGCTTTGACTCAGCAGTTCTGTAAGTCCAGTAGCCACACAAAATAATATTATTTAACAAGATACAGCCTGAATCACCTAATCCATAGACAGCCATGTCTGAGGAGATGACAGGTTTAAGTGATGAGTCTTCTTGCATATGTACACCATTCCTTGGGAATCCATTGCTTTGATTTAAAAGGTACATTGTTGTTGGCTTGATGCTTCCAACATGTGCTGAAGTTCTGTGTCTTTTGCTGCAATGGATTGCTTAGCAGTTTTTACTAATGCTTTGGAGGCAAATTGCTTTCCTATGTTTTATATTACAAACACTTGTTTGGGTCTGGTTCTGTGAGGAATTGTGTAATTTAGACTGCCAATTAAAATAATGGCAATGGAAGGCATGCTGAATCTCACAGATGTGCAGTGTTATTGCAAGATTGGCCTCAGTAAAGAGTGTGGATACTCTGATTGCAAAGCTCATACCAGTGAATCCTGAGCTGCAGTACACCAGGCTGGTAGAGCTCAAAGGAGCAGTAATTTGTTCTGTTGGGTACTGAAGTCAAAAGACATAGATTTGTATTTTTTTGGCTATGAGTAACCTGGTGGCTGTCACTTTCTTAGAAACAAAGTGAAAGACGTTTGAGTCTGAGCATTTGAGATGTTCATACAACATGCTTTAAAAACTCAGGAATTTACTGCGTTCATAAGACATCGTCTTCTTCATTCACTACTTATTTAATATATCTTTATTGCTAGGATAGCATACTTAACTATTCATTAAAATATTATCCTTTAGTAATGTTTAAGCAAAGCTTTGAGCTCCATATCAGCACCATATTTGTGTGCACGTCCCACTGTTTGCAGTGGATACGAGCAGGCAAGAGTGTTAGCTTTTATACATGGGTAAACTTCTAATTTTCTGTTTCACACTAAACAGTGCATATGCATTCACAATTGCTGAAGTGTGTATCTGAAAACCAAGGCCTTTGTGTGCCCTGAAAACCTTTATAATATTCCTTGTTCACCTCAATAAACATACTGCTACCAGTTATTATTAGTTACTACCTATTGCACATTTGAAAGAGGCAGTTAAGTTCAGACTCAAGGGAAATACGGATCGTTCTATGGTACTCTGTGCATTGGATGGTTGGTTTTTTGTTTGTTTGTTTGTTTGTTTGTTTTTCCCATGGCTACTATGTAATTAAGAAGTAAGCATTCAGAAAGGAGAACGCTCTGCATGAATCTAGTTACAACATTTATAAATGTCTCTATGCTGGCTTACCCCTTCTCTGGGGTAGCATGTGGAGAGATCATGCACCAAAACAAGACTTCTAGGTTCATGGGACTTAGATACCGTTATAGAAAAGTCCCTGACCTTCTATTTTGTACTTCTGTTTCAGCTTTGTAGTCTGTTCATGAGGAAAAGCCATTTTTTCTACCACCACCGTCCCTTATATATTGCAACTCACATTACCATGAAACAAGAAGACTTAATTCTACTTAAAGTTCCAGCAAAGAAAGCTAAGAGCTACCTGGATAAGCAGTAAGATGGACTGAAAGTAAACTAAAGCCATGGTTTGAATGTCTTTTTGAGGAATCACTCTTCCTGCCTGGGAGCCAAAAGATAAAATGAAAACAAACAGAAAATGGCTGGTAGCTACTGTGACTTGGTTATGACCTTCACAAAGGTAAGATGGATAAATAGATACTAGTTCACTTAAAGGAGTCAGAATTATATTTTATGCTTATTAAATAAGTGGTTGCCAAGATCTGAAACAAACAGTAGTAATGATGGTAGACGTGGGTGGTAATTTATACTATGGATGAAGTATTCAATCATGTTAGTTTTTACTAACTAAATCTAATAAATACTTTTAGGAGAGAAGATGGGCTATAATGTAGGTGAATAGATGCAGATAAATGATGTTGACTAATTGATGTCAAAATGACTCCTGTTCTGTATTAATCTATCATAGCTTTATCTTCCAAGAAATTCAGAGTATGACTGAATGCTTTTTCCTGAAACTATGTCATTTTATTCTGAAGCATCTAAGTCTGTAGTCTCCATTTCTGTCTAGGTTTAACAGTTCTACTGAGCAGAATTACTGAATTATCACAAGAAAATCTTGCCTGGAAATATTTTTTTACATTTCTTAAAAGCCTTCCACCTCAGTTTTGCAGGTCCAGTGAGTGTAGATATGACATTTGGTTAAAGTCAATGCAAAGGGATGTTGTAGTTTTTATATATATTGAGAATTTCTGAGGGCTTTTTCTTCAAGAAAAGGTTCAAATATATAAACAACTGGAAAAAAGGTTTCCTTTAGCTTTGAGAACTGTAGCCAAATAAAAAATAAAAAAAATCGGTGAGTTTGGGGTTTTAGGTGAATCATTTTACACTCTTTCCTGCCAATTCCAGAAGGAGTTTTGGTTCTGGTAGTAATGCTCTCTCTATATATTAAATATACACAGACTCTGCGCTGCCATCACGTATCATGTGGTTTATTCAAATCTAAAACTGACAAGCAGTAGTACACACCTTTGTATTACGTTCCATTTGATGGGCGCCAGTGAGCTGGACACTGTTGTGTCTGTGTCTGCTGTGGCTTTAGCTCCCACAGATAGAAGTAAACAATACCCGAGGCAAACTCTGCAGAGCCTAAACTTCCACCCAGTCTTCTTTAATCTTCAGCCAGTTGGACAGCTTGGGAGAACTTCAAGAATCCATACTGTATGTGAAAGGGAATCCCATACCCTTTTTTTTAATACTTTTTTTTCCAGTCATCACAGTCTAGTCTTTGGGACACCGTCTCCCTTTACTTTTTTGTATTTGTGTGTCTCTAGGTTTCATCAATCATTGCCACTTATAGTGTATGTTTCCACATTGGAAGAATATGTGGTTAGAATTCAATATTCAGTACAAATGCATTTCAACTAATTCATGGATAGTTTGTAGGGGTAAGTTTAAGCTCCCTCTAATTATTACAGGAATGCAAGTCAAAGTGGCATCCCATGTTTACTTCCAGCTCAGTCACATTCCAGCAGTGGACAGCACAATCTGCCCACATGCACGAAGCTTACCAGAAGCCAGACATCTTCCAGGACAATGGCATGTTTGTCCTATGCAGGACCATAGTGTATATGCAAGGTCTGTGATGTCCTGTCTCTGAACAATAGCCAGAATTAAGTGTCTGTACTCTTTGCAGTCAAAGCCTTTTAGCTATATTATTAAAGTTTCTTTAAAAAAAAAAACAAAAAACAAAAAACAAAACAACAACAACAACAAAAAACCCCATCTAATTAATGCAAAATGTGGATTGCATACATGTGAGTAGATTGGCTTCTCTGTCCAGAATGTAACTTAATATTTATGCTTGCAAAGCTGTGTGAGAGTAATCTTTGATCCATGGGTGGCATTCTGTATCCAAACTTGCAATACAAATACTATTTATATTTTCAGTCAAGTCATTTATGACTGTCTGACTTTAAAGAAAAACCAACAAGATAATAGTTTGAAAAAGTAACATTCACAACTTTTTTATTCCCCCTAGAAATTGCATTCATGTTGCCAGGCTTTCTTTCAAATGAATTGTTTTGTGAGTTCTAAAACCTAACAGCTAATTTCTAATATATTCATAGTACAAAACAATATCCACTTTATCTGGACTCTGCCAGACAACTGAATAACTGGAATTCTTGCTAAAGATGAAGAGAAAAACTTTGCATGTAACATTTAATAAATGATTGGCTTGTCCTGTTAATCCTTTCTTTGTTCTCTGTTTAAAGTTGTCAAGTCATTCATATACTTTCTCCTAAATGGTAAGTATATATTCTCATTAAGATTGATTTCCTCAAATTGTTTTGCACATTACCAGATGATTTTAGGTATTAAGGAGTCTATTTAAAGTCATGAAGAGACTGACAGCTGCCTGCATCATGTAAAAGCAAATAGCATTTTGCAGGGAATGACGTGGCCGACAGCCAGAGCAGGTGGTTAGCCGAGGAGGGAAGGGCTGAGCCAGGACATGGCTGGGAGGGTAGAGGAAGGTAGTGCAGGAAGTCGTGTCTGTCGATGACTCAAAAGCGGTATTCACCTCCCAGAGTCACTAGTGAATGACTGCCAGAGCTGTGCTAGGGCACACTGCAGGGCTGGAGACTTTATGTGCATAATACAGAAAACTAGATCTTGGCCATTAACTATGAACGTATGAATCCTCTGCCTTTGTCAGAAAAATAAGAGCAGTAGCCCTGATATCCTGGCTTTATTTTACTTTGTATTTTTAGATTTTGTCTATGTAAAATCATCCCAAAGCATAATGTTTTTTCCTCTCCCAGTACTTTCTTTTTGTTTTTTGAGCTTCTAAACTTTAACAGTTCAGATATAGAGTGTCTAAGAAGTTAATAAACCCACATGTTTCTGCTTGATCACATTCCCTAGACCTCTATGGAAGGTCTGAGCATAGCACCATAGCTCCACAGCCACAGCTGTTTTTGGAAACCACATAGTGGAAGTATACTCATATGTAAGTGTAGAGAGATAAACACATACGTAGTTGATAGAGCTGGAAATGACGTAGAGATAGATGCATGAGGGCTGCTCTGAAAGTAATCCTCCTATGTTATTATGCTGGCACATGACATCAGTGGTGGATGTTGGTGGTATGGAAGTAGAGGTTGAATCTTCCCACCAGTATCCTATTACATGTTGCTGTGAGAAAGATGGCAACAGAGGGACAGTCTGACAAAATGGCATCTGACACTCATATGCATACATAACAAAGGTGTGGAATTGAATTCCTCCATGTGGAAAAAACGGCACCCATCAACATTCATTGACACTTGCTGAATGTTTATGGATACCAAACAGCAGCTGTCAGCACAGTGAAAGTTGGACTGCCTGGGCAAAGTTTTACTAGTAACAGCACTGCCATAGCAGCCATGAAATAGTGGGTCACCTCTGCTGGTGCAGATTGTAATGAATGCAGCATGCAGGCTATTGTTTATTGCTGACAAAAAAATGCATAGCTAATGGTGGACTGGAAAATAGCGTTTTGTAACTGAGAAAATGCACTATCAATTAGTGTTATTGTGATCTTTGCACGTCCTGTAGTTCCATGGAAATAAATAGAAGGCATTACTTTCGGAGCAACCTACATGGATGTAAAAATAAGCACTTGTAGTGGAAATACTAAGTCATGGCCAGAAACACTGATTGAGCATCTGGTGGGCAGGCAGGGCCAACCCAGAGGAGCTCAGCTGCATGCAATGTACCTGAGTGACCAGAAAGGCTGGAGCCAGGATCCGCCCCTTCCCAGACTTCATTTAAGGGTTGGTAGTGGAGGTAAGGGTATCTTGCTGGAGATCCTTGTCTAACTGAGGTGTTTCAAAGGTAAGTACATTTTCTTTCTTTGTTTCTGTGTCCGTGGCTGTTGCAATTGGACTTGTTCTCATTTGCTGCAGCCTAGAACTTTGCAACCTTGCTATTGTTGTGCTTTCTATTGCATTATAGCGTTACACAATAGCATTATAGTGTTACAGCACTGATAAAGCTATCCTGATCAGAATTTGAATCTCAATTATCCAGCAGAGGGGGACAATCACCTCCCTCACCTTGATGGCTATACTTCTTTTGGTGCTGCCCAGGATACAGTTGGTTTTCTGCTCTGTGAGCACATGTTACTGACTCATGTTCAGCTCTTCATTTGAGCATTTTCTTAGGAGTGAAGTCTACCTGTGTTTTACTTCAATAGAAAACCTACAAAATTATATGATTCCATATTACTACAGCTACTACAATATAACGTTACAAATAATGTGATGGAAGCAGTGTGTCTGTGAGCAAGGCTTGTGTGAGGGCACGCTCAGAGTTACAAACACAGGTACCTAGATCATATGAGTAAAAAGCTTGTGGTATTGACTGTGAAGCTATGAGTTGACTGAAAACCACAGTATTGTTAGACTTTCAGAATGTACAGGCTGTCAGATAGTCCTCATCTGTCATCTCGAAGGGGTCTCAGATGGAGTCTCATCATATTTGAAGAATATCTTCCAGCTGAAGTGAAGGCATCCATGATGTGATGCCTTCTACCTGAAAAGAAAGAACTCAGGAAGGGAAATGAGTAAAAAGGCCCTCTGTCAAAACCATAGTAGTTCAGTGTTATACTGGAAAATAATACCAAAACAGTTAAAAGAATACTAAATTTTTTCCATCACACAGATTTTAGTAATCATGAATCATACCATTTTGCAAGCATACATTTGGCATTATTTCTTTTGGTACTGAGCGCCCACATTGTCTGAGCATAAGACACTCTGCTTGTCAAAGGTCCTCAAATGTTTTCGAACAAGTCAATTGGGTGACAGCACAATTGGCTAAAGAATAAGCACAATTAACGATAGCATGTTTAATATTGTTTTATGATTGCCTTCTACTAAAATAGGATCTAAAGAAAGCATGACAATACTAACAATTGTAATTACCAGTTTAGCTGGACGCAGTACAACTGTTAGAACAGAAAGAGAGATCACTTCCAGGTGCAGTGAGGCATTGCATTTCTTATTGCTCTGGGTGAAATGGAGATTGCATGTGTCTCAGAAACGTTGCATACAAAACTATAGTGGATTTTCTGAAATAATGCTGAAACCAAATGTTTTTGCAAGTCTGTTTTTTTTTTTTAACAAGTATGGGAAGGCAACGGTGGTAATTTCTCCAAGCATATTGTGTTACTTATCCCCTACACAATGACTCAATAAAAAAAAAAAAGAGCAGCTCTGGCCTTAGTGGAAGCAGTATGCAATACCCTTACCCCACAGTGTCTCTGCAAGTGTTCTGGAAAGGTCTTAATTATAGACAGGAGCATGGGTAACTAAAGGAGTTACAGACTGTTTAAAGGATGATAATGAGTTCTTATATGCTAACAGCTCATGCAAGACTTCTGGGGATGAGGGACTACAGGGAAAATGAACTCATGGCTGCCTGCAGTAGGGAATAAAAACATCCTAGAGGTGAAGGAGCAGGAAGAAAATGATAAAATTTATTCATTTTATATATATATATACATATAAATATAAAAAATAATGTATTCATTATATTCATTATATTTTGTTTATATTATCATGAATATATTATTAGTGTCTTTATGCTAATTTTTGTCATAAGTGAATACCAATGTGACAGCTTCCCATCAGGGGCTCTGCTTTGCCTCTTGCAAAGCCAGATTGATTAGTGTGTGTGTGTATTTCACACATGAATACAAAGCAAGAGCAACTTGTGTCGTGTTCCAGTACCTCAGGTAGATAATCAGGTAAGTCAGGATGCCTTAGGTAACAAATGGTAATTGTGTTAAGCAGTAAATCACACACAGACAAATCAAGTAAAATTAGATACCCATTATGAGTGCATTTGGCACCAAACAGCCTTTTTCATTTTTATGATATAGCGCTAAATTTAATTTGCAGCCATACAGTGTTATTCTCTTCTTCAGTATTATCGTGCTGTTAGAAGTTGACCTCCTGCTGAAAAAGGAGATAAGTTCTGCAGGCTCTGGTTTACTGCTGGTGGAAATGCATAGCTAATGGTGGTGTCTGTGTTGACAAATAGTATGTAGTACTTGAGAATTTTTTCTATCTAGTGTTATTGTGCTCTTTGTATCTGTTGTAGTTTCCTTGGAAATAAACTGTAAGTACTACTTTCAGAGGTACACATAGGTTGCTCTCTAGCAGACTTCTTCACAGACAGAAAGAAATTAATTTCTTATGCACTCACCTGCCCTTGTCCTTACAGATGACAATAGGGTGTGTATTTTTTTTCTGAGCACAGTAGCTTTCTCTCTTGTGACAGTCCACCATACTTCCTGTCAGGTGTCTTACTTTTGAAGTTTGCTTGAATTAATGGCTGGGTCTGTCTAAGGAAATGTCACCGTGGAGATATTAAAAACCTGAGTGGACACATGCCTGGGCCACCTGCTTTGGCTGACCCTGGAGGTTCCTTCTAACCCCAGTGCTCTGTGATTCTGTGAAACAGAAGCCAATACAAATTTTCTTACCATACGCAAATGAGATTAACGTTTCCCATGCTCAGAGGATTCTTATAATTCTATTATAGAGGAAAATAGGAAACAGCATATAGCTCTTGCTTGAAGATTTGTAATCTCCCTCAAGCACTTAATGACATGAATGATGATGACGTATTTCATATCATGTATGTTTGAAGAGTATTACAGCTATTTTTGGCACACAGTTCTGCTCCTTCATTTTCACCTTCACTTCTGCTCCATGAGTGTAAAACAGAAACTGTCTTAGCAACATGTTGATCACCACAGAATTGTGTAAGGAATGTTTCTTGCAGTTACACTTAGCTTCCTCATCTTTTCAGCTGGTCATAAAAATAAGTGACCCAAATCAGAACCAGCAGACTTCTTAGATAAAATAATTTTTCTCAGCCAATCAGATTCTGAACCTGATATCAGCTCTGAAAGGCCACTCTAACTGCATTATCATGGAGCAAAATGCCTTTGCCAGACATTAGGTGCACTGAAGCTCACTGAAACAGTGCACCTCAGGCACTGTCTACTTGAGAGCTGAAGGGGAATTTCAAGCTTATCTATTGTACTGAGTTTTCCACTCAGAGTTGTACAACCTGTTTGGAACAGGTAGGGGATAGCATGTGCCCACTTGAATGCTCTCTTGTCCCAAGCATCCTCTCAAATGGCTTTAAACTGGAAGGGGGTAGATTTAGACTAGATATGGAATGCCCCCTCCCTGGAAGCATTCAAGGCCAGGCTGGATGGGGCTGTGAGCAACCTGGTCTAGAGGGAGTTGTCCCTGCCTATAGCAGGGGGCTGGAACTAAATGATTTTAAGGTCCCTTCCAACCCAAACCATTCCATGATTTTATGAAATCTAAAACTCATTTTAATACTCTGCATGAGCAGCTGTAGTACCTGATAGAAATGTGGCTGAGCAGGTTTCAGCACAGTTAGGGTTTTCTAGGGAACATATTGTTTTTTCATGCTCAGAATGAAGTTTATTGTAGGAGGTCCCCTACCTACTCACCTGCTATTTCTCACCTCTGTACAGTTGGCATGGATACCTGAGCATTAATACTTGGTTCAGCTTTTGGAAAGGGGAAGCCTTGGGTTGTAGATCATTCCGCCTGGCATTTAGATTGAATGTAATGCATCCCTTGGAATGTTTTGCTTAAACATATGCAAGTATCTGGAGACTTGAAGCCTAAGGCCCTATTGTCCAAGTATATGTAGTGTGAAGCTAAATACTTCTTTGTTTAGCTATTAGTTTCTTCTCAGCTGCTGCAATAACATCTGTTCCAGGCTGCAAGGCACTTTAGCATACAGAAATAGCCTTCCACCTCACCATCTTCCCAAAGCTCATACTATAAGGAAAAAAAAACCCTCTTGAAAAAAGCAACTATTATTTCTTTGTAAGAGTGGCATAGGTATTTTCAAAACACAGGAAAAGGTAGTGCTGTAGAGAATATATTGTCCAAGAAAAGATACAGAATGGTGAGAGGAAAGGGTGTAACATGGAAACTGAGTGGCAAGGGTAAGCACACGCCTTACTAGTTAGAATATTGTTTTTAATTACAGAGATGTCACTAAGCTCCTTTCCTGTTATGGAACAAGCTTTAAGGATCAAGGTGACTGTGTGTATGAGAAAGAGACAAGAAAGTTGGTCTTGCAGTCACTTTATTAACGTTATCATCCCCAAAAGACCAGAAATCAGAAGGCCAAACAAAAGAACCAGACAATTCCGCTGAAATCATGATTTAGATAGATTTTTATTGAAGAAAGGGAAGAAAGGTAGAAAAAGATAAATCAGGAAAAAACTTCTCAAGGCAACTTTTTGAATAGCCGTACCTGCTTGCACCAAGCAATTAGATGTCAGAAATTTGAATGCCATGGTGGAAGACAGTTTCTGACACACAATTTTACAAGTAATCCTATAAGCAAACCTGTTACTCTGCAGGTGATGAGGCTTGCTCAGTAAAATATAGCAGGCCTTGCCAGATGTGGATTTGTCAGATCTGTGGTTTGTGGAGCTGCCTACAAAATTTTTAACATGGGTGATAGAAGATCCAGATCGCTACTTCAATACAAATTTAAAATCTACATGAACGCTCCTGACATTTGATCTATTTCCCTTTCTGCATTTGTTCTGACAACTCCTGAGTTACTGGTTACATTTCTTGACATATTTATTTAACAGTCTCAACCGATGGATAAGTTTTTAGCAGCTGTACAGAAGGTTATTTTGCAAGTAAGTCCTGGAAAACTGTCCCAGAGAGAAGAAACTTCTAACATGCATTCAAAATGCATAATGAATTTTGTCATTTATTGTTAGTTTTTTTATTATTTACTGTTAGTGCTATATTAAACTTCTAAGAAGTGCTAAGTTTTACCCATAGCTTGCTTAATTAGGATGCTATTGAATATATCATTTTCTAAGATATATTCAGGTATGGAAAGTTTCAAAAATATTCAATGAATATACATAGCATCAAATATTCTCTATAAACATACGTATTGGATTTCATAAACTTCACCTCAAAGTAAAAATATGCCTTGAGTATATACTCAAGAGGAGAGTATAGACTCTCCTCTTTTTTCATTAGTCAACATAACATTCCCCAGAAAGTTAATGGATGCTGATACCTATGAAACAAATGCTAAACTTCAAGCACGTTAATGTTTACTCCTGTCAATTTGAAGTTAACAAAACTACTTAAAAACCATTTAAGAAAATATGATAAAACGTGGGAATGTCTGACAGTAGAAATGTGAGATTTGCTCATATACAAATCAAAAAGTATCATAAAACAGCCACTGAAACATTTTTCCAATTGTCTGTAAAAGGAGAACTCAAAAGACCTACAGCAGGAATATAGATGCATGCTCTGGGGACGTTTCTGGCTTTCAGATTCTTGCTTTTCTGCTGCCAAACACCAAAGCCAAACATATTGCTAAGGCTTTAACGCACATTTTCATCCATAAAATATCTTATAAAATAGATCCCCCAAACATTGAATGTCCGCCAAAATGTCAATTACATTTATGTCCTCTTTGAAGAATGAAGAATTTGTTAATTAAGGCTTGCTATCATAAATGAATATTATGGAAACCACCATTCACAGTTTTTTAATTAGCAGTAAGCACCACAATTAATGATAAAGAGATTCTACTCTCTTCCACCTTTTAGTTCTCTAGTGAGATAACAATGTTCTGCATACACACACACAAATCACAGAGGTATATTGCAGCAGGAGTTCATGACATTTGTTTGACTGTGTTTCTTCCCAACATTGCTTACAAGTAATTTACATTATCCTGTTACGTGATTAGAGTCCAATCTGATTCCATAACACCGTAATTGCAATGAAGCACAGTTTAGAAAAGATACCTGCTATATGTTGAATTTTCACTTCCAAACTTTGTAAGTATATGCTATTGGACTAATTTAAACTATTTCATGCTCAGAAGTGTCATTGGTGTATACAGATAGTTTACTGTCTAAATGTTAGCACTGTAAAATTTCCTTGCATGCAAAAGCTGCAAGTAAGAGCTCTAACATTAACAAGTGCTCAGTTCCAGCGTCAGTAGATTAAACAGTAGAAGCTTAACACATGGAGAAGCTTTTATTCTGTAGCTCAGAGACCTAAATGATATTGCATTACCACTCCTGGCCTGGTAATGGAGGTTGAGGCAGGGCCTGGCACTGAAGCTTGCTTTGAAAGCAAGCCGTGTTCCAGATTACTATTTCCTCATTTCAATTTAAATCTGATCTATTTGCAACTGATGTTGAGTGTGGCAGATAATGTCCTGGACATCTAATTTATATTTGGTTATTTAAGGTGAAATTTTTGAACCAGTTATGTGCTGGAATAACACTTATCCCTCTGAAGCCACTGCCAAAGCTAGAATACTTTGCACAAATCCCACCCTCACTAGCCATTGGAACGTCTGGTGAAGAAACTGGGAGCCAGCTCTAAGGTTTATACTACTACCCAGAAAATACATTGGCTTTAAAAATTTTTCTCTACAAGCTTGGCCTCCTCACCTGGCTCCCTGCTGAAACCAGCAGGGATAGCAGGCACAAAGCCTTCAACGGAAGCCCCTTCCTTCCTCCTCCTCTAGATACTGAGCATCTGGAAGGAGGTCAGGAATCTCATAAACAAGTGTGGCCTCTGCTGTGAAAATGCGGAGTCTGAATTTGGTTTGAATTGACAGGCAAACAGAGGGGATGGCTACAGGGGAAAGAAGCAGAGAAAGAGCAAAGAGGAAGACCGGGCTGCAATTTGCCTAAGCACACTTCCGAAGTGATATGCTCTTCTTGGTTGTCAGTTATTTCCTTTCAATATGGCCTTCTTTTCACCCATTTTTTTTTTTTTCCCATGCATTATCAGAAGCAATGCTTTTTGGTTCTCCAAGTTCTGTGAAGAGGCTATAGATTTCAGTAAAGCTATTCCAAAATCCTACATCTTCTTGGAAAAGAAGAGACAGAAAAGTGTGCTACAGAGAAAGGAAGAGCCAGATGTCACTTGTTAAATACATGTGCTGAGCAGAATGACATGAAGATTTGGATGTATGGACAACCATCAGGGTATTCATTCCTCCAGCAGGACACACTCCAACATGTAAACTCTTGCTGAATGTCCTTGCACTCCTGCAGCCCATAGATTCCACAAGGATGAGAACATCACTGAGCCTTGCAGACATTCTTGTGAGCTAACTGATTTGGGCTAGGAAGCTATCCAGTTTTGACTTCAGGAATTCTTAGTAATACCCTCAACATCCTTGACTAAGTGTTGCCATAGTGAGCTGGCCTCACCAGGAAAAATGAGTGCCCTATAATGAGTCAAACATGACCAGTATAAGTCATCAGCATCTTTGCCAGGCTGAAAAATTTGATGCAATCAGGTCTAGTGGGACTGGATTCCTCTTGTTGTCTTCCAGTAGTGATAGGTAGCTGAAATAAGGATTTGGTGTTGGAACTATCTCCTTAGACACAGAGGCCAATGGGGCTGCTTCTCACAGGATCAGAGTACATTCAATAGCTGGACCTCACGGTCTGGGCACTCTACCCCATAGCCCCAAGTAGAAAGCCGTACCACCACCTGGATGTCACAGGTGAGGGCCTTTGTGGCCTGGTGCTAGCCCCAGCCCTCTCCTTCTCTCAGGAGGGCTGGGGAAGCAGCTGCAGTGTATCTACCAGGCTTGTGGAAGTATGGAGTTTCCTGGCTGAGGACATGTCCTACAGGCAGATCACATTCACCCTGTACAGTGTGAAAGAAGCATGGTAGGCCTGGCCAGTCGGAGGCTCTGTTCTAGTGCATGTGAGAAGCAGCACACCAAAAGGCACACTGTTACAATGAAACACACCAGGCGGCTCCTCTGTGTGCAGACCTAAGGTGATTTACACTACATTGAGAGCCTGGTCCACTGAGTCAGTATATTTAACTGACACAGCTGAGGGAGCATCAGTAATCTCTGTGGTCTCAAGTGCCTATAAGTGCAAGACTTGGGGCTGCTCATGAGCTAAGTGCTGCTTTCTGCAACACAAAATCATAAGATACTCAGATGTGATAATGATGGGAATAGATGTGGAAATATGTAGATAGGGTTGGACCCTGTTCAGAAGGCTGTCTCTCACAGCAATGCACCAGAAGAGAGGAAAAAATAAAAATCAAACAAAACAGGAAAGATCTTTCTCATTTATAGGAAATCACAGTTTTAAATTTATTGTTAATATTCTCATTCTCTATGTATGCGTTAGGAACAAAAACTTCCACTGTCTGCTGAAACAACAAAACTAATTGTAGCCAAAGTAAAACTTCAAGATTTCCACTTCGAACTAGATCTTGTAGTTAACAGGCTGGGCATGCCTTGATACGTAATACACAGCAACATACCTTGGTTGAATTGTAGAAGCTAGAGATGGAAAAGACCTATTAGGTCATCTTTTCCGTCTCCCTGCCAAAGCAGGATTGTTCTCTGCCAACGCAGGATTATTCTCGAATGTTTTCTAGTCTAGTTTTAAATGACTCAGGCTGCGGGGCTTCCACCACTTCCCCTGGGAGGTTATTCCACAAGCTAATAGACTTTGCTGTTAGGAAAACTTTCCTGATATGCAGCCTGAATTTTACTTTGTTCCATTGCATCCTAGTTCTCCTTGTTATAAGTGTATTACACTGCCCTAGGTAATTTGTCTCCCTGCTTGGTGTTTATGACCTTCAAATACTTTGAGATGGCTTCAAAATCCACCTTAGGATGGATTTGAAGTAGCATTATATGCTACTGCTGTCATGCATAATATAAGTTTAACATCAATTATATGATCATACTTAAAACATATTCATATTTTTGCCATCGTGCTGTGAGATCCTCCAACAAGGAGCACATATTGCACCGTTTAGTAAACCCAAACTTGCCTCCCGCTGTTTGAAAGCACTGTTTCCAAAATGATTGAAAAGCACCTACAGCTTGAAAAATGCCTGAAGCTACTTGATCACGCCATGCTGACTTCCACCTGTGAAATCACAATACGTGATGGGTTAAGCTAACACGAATGCTTTCAATATTGTCTTTTCTATACGTTTTCCAGGTGGGCGTTTCAGAGTGAGCAGCTGACAGGGAGGTGGGGAGCTCGCTGGGGATGGGGAAAGAGGAGACAAAGGCAAATCACTCTGTGTGTGTGGTCTCTGTTGTAGAACAGAAGGAGGGCAGTTTGGATTAACAAAACATCATGCACATTTGAAGTTGTCAGCACACTGTGTGTGACAGCAGATCCCTGGGGCTGGGAGACCAGGACTGACAGGTTCCCCGTGTGGCAGGGACCTGCAGGCAGGGCTCTCCCACCTCCAGTTAGGGAGCAGAACAGGACTGGGGATAGTTAGGCAGACTTTGCATGAAAGAGCCTATTGAAAATCACAGATTTGTAGGGGTTGGAAGGGATCTCTGGAGATCATCTGCTCCAACTCCCCACTACAGCAGTTCCCCATAGCAGGTTGCACAGGTAGGTGTCCAGGCGGGTTTTGAGTATCTCCAGAGAAGGAGACTATACAGCCTGTCTGGTCAGCCTGTTCCAGGGCTCTGTCACCCTCACAGTAAAAAAGTTTTTCCTTGTGCTCATTTGGAACTTCCCATGCTCCAATCTGTGCCTCTTCTGTTGCTGGGCGCCACTGAAAAGAGCCAGGTCCTTCACTTGGTTCCTGCGCTTCAGGTATTTATAAACAATGATGAGATCCCCTCTCGGCCTTCTCGAGGCTGAACAGCACCAGGTCTCTCAGCTTTTCCTTAAACAGGAGATACACCAGGTTCCCAGTTATCTCTGCGGCCCTCCGATGGACTCTCTCTAGGAGACCCCTGTCTTTTTTGAACTGAGGAGCCAAGAACTGGACACAGCACTCCAGATGCGGCCACACCAGGGAAGAGTAGAGGGTTCACTTCCTTCAACCTGCTGGGCATGCTGTTTTTGCACATCAGACCAGTTAATTCACAGCTGAATTATCTGGCAAACGACTTGTCTAAAACCACTCTGATATAATGGTACTGCAACCCATGGAGTCCAGTAGAGAGCAAGAGCACAGGTCAAATGCTGTCTCTCCCTGTCTTCATTTTATTTTATCACTTATTATTCACCCTACAATTTCTACCCTCCTCAAGGGGCACAGAGTTGACAAAGTATATTTCCTGTTATTTTTAATGGCAATAGTAGGAATTACCTCAGGTAGAGCATTTCTGGATTAGGCACTCACATTTCTTTTGGAGGATGGTATAACCTAAACAGGCAATAGCTTTGGTAAACCTAACCATTTTAACCCTGAATGACTGAGGTACAGAGCAATTACCTTCATGTTGCACACACTTTTAGACATACACTTTGCAGCATATTACAAAGGAATCAATTCACTGACTAAGCATTGATGATTCATGAGAATACAAAAGAACAACATCTGTTTCATGCGAATCCAGTTAAAAATGGGAGGTACATGACTACGTAAATGCATTTAATTATTTTATTTCTGTAAGAAACAAATATGCATAGGATTATTTTGAAATACAGAAGGAAGAATGCAGCACAAATAATTTGAAGTTATTATGCATAATATGGAAAATAGTAGAGTTAAAGTTGCATTAGAAATAAGCCCCTCTAGTTTCCTATTTCTTTGCTGAATCTTTAAAAGCTCATCAGTATTTTATACAAAAGAGACTAACCTGGCTCCAAAGACTTTGGGGTACCTTAATTTTTATTCCGACTGAATGCTTTAAGATTACAATCTTAATATTCTTAATATTTAATGTTCATATGGCAATGCAGTTGGGCCACACAAAGCTGTGAGGCTCTAAGGCGAAACAGCTGTCCCTTCATTCTCCCATGCCACTTCCCCCAACACAGGCGATGACAACTTCTGCAGTGCAGTGTCACCCATTCCTGGGTGAAAGGGACAGGGAAGCTGGAGCACCTGGTTGTGCTGTGGCCTATGGGGTCAGTGCGTGCTGAAATGGGGCTGGGCCTACCACACTGGGTGGACCCCGACTGATTCTGGGATGCTTTGGTCTGTAAGCATGCTTCAAAGGCAGCAGAGAAACTCAAGAATCATAGAATTGTTTGAGTGGGAAGGGGTCATTAAAGGTTATCTAGTCCATCTCCTCTGCAATGAACAGGGATACCTATTGCTTGATCAGAGCCCTGTCCAGCCTGACCTTGAACATCTCCAAGGATAGGGCATCCACCACCTCTCTGGGCAACCTAACACCTAACATTCTCTGGCACTGCCAGAACCACTACTGAGCTGAACGCTGCAGGTATAGGAGGAGAGCGGCACAAGTAGTAGATGAGAAAGTGGCCCAAATAGCACAACAGCGGACATTAATACCCTTACTCATAGTCAGTAGCATTCTGCCTCATAAGCCATTCCTTGTGGCACTTCTAGTTCTGCTCCCAGAGGAAAGTTCTATTAAGTCAGAGTATCACAGGATGATCTTAGTGTTGAAGACTTAAATTAGGCAATCATTGAAAATCCAAGAGACATGAAGTGAGAGAGGGCCAGATCTTATGTTTCTGTTTTCTTCAATGAAATGTGGTTTAGGGCCTTTAGGGACAATTCATGCGTTTTTAATGATTGGTGTGAGAAGCCAGCTGAACCGAGTCCCTCCTGCCAGTGCAGCAGTAGGACTGGAGAAGACTTTGCAATTGTTTGTTCAGTGAAAATGGCTGATCTTAAAATGTGCAATTAAAAGAAAACTATCTAATGTCAAACCAATTAAACTCTTAGACATCCTTAATGACTGCATTAAAGGCGTTACTATTCAGTGCAAAAACAAATGGTGCTAGATGAAGTGCTTGGCACTCACATTTCAAATGATGCTAGTAATCTGGATTTCTCATTATAGAATTTATGCCAGAATAAACCTCTTGCCAAAGATGATTTAACTATTCACTGTGTCAAACTGACCTTGTGACTCAGAGGAAGAGAGCATTAATTGCAATTTCATTGTTTCATGAAAAATTAAAAACTGGGCAGTGTTTCAAAATGTAAGCTCAAATTATAAAAAAAATCATCTCTATTGGCAGCTGTATTTAAAAGTACAATATCCTATCTAATCTAAACTAATTCAGTAGTTTCTTCTTCCCTTGAAATGAAGGGAATTCCCTGACAGTAATGTAGGACTTACTCTCAAAAGGATGCCTTTACCTTCCCAGCATCCAATTACAACATAAACATTTGCTTTTCCTATCAGTTCTGCACTGGATAAAATGAGACCTTAGTAAGAGTTTCAAAGTAATATAAGGATAAAAGGAAGAAAGAGTAATGATGGCAGAGTTTAAAGAAGGGCATAGGGAGATACACTGTGCTATTTTCTTTATTCTATTTCATTTTACCTTACATAAGAATAAAACAAAACAGTGTTTAACTCATCCAATGGGCCAACAATAGACACAAATAGATATGTGCCTTATATCCACAGGTGTTTACAAATTTTAAATTCTTAAATTCTTTAGAAGTTTTAAAAATGCCATGGAAACACTTAGATATTTATTGCTTATTACTAATGCTGTGTTTGCTGATAAAGCTTAATTGTTGCAAAGTCTCCAAGATTGGGTTGAGTTCATATCACTTATACTGAGTTTTAATAATAAGGTGTACGAACAACTGTTTTTAAGTTTAGCACAAAGCTGAATTTGAATTTGCAATACTATAAGTGACAAAGTGCACTGCACACTGCTTATTTCCTTTGCAGACATCATAGATCCTTTATTCCTTTAAAGGAATGATAATGACAGCAATAATATATGTATGTATTATTTCTAGAATGCTACAAATACAGAAGGCGTTTTGCAAGTAAATCATGGCTGAGCCATGACTGAGTGCAGTATGTGCCTTTGGCATATTGTTTTGTGACTCTGTGCTGATGGAGAGGGCACAAGTTTTTCTCTGCAGGAATGCCTGCCCTTTGCCAAGTGTCACTACAAAGCGCAGGGAAGAAAGAGGTGAGTGCAATGTTTGAAACCAAGCTCCTCTTTGCTCTCTAGAGACATGCTCCACTTTCTGACAGGCTCCTACACCCAGAACGGAGGTCCAAGAGAACCAAAAATGGTATAACCACCCTGGAGAAATTGCAGGTACAAATTACCAACGAATACACTTACTGCCCTTTGCTAGCCACTGCTCCAGGCAACTGCTTCTGCAGTCTGTATAGTAGGGCTAGTCCTGCATGCAAGTAAATAACAGGGCAAACTGCATGGGTTGCATGGATTTGCAGTGAATTTACTGATTGTTATTTTCTCAAGATGTCATTTATTGTTTGACGAAAGACAGTCTGGATGGCCAAATGGAGGCAAGTACATTTTGGGGGAAAGTGTAAATGAGGGGAAGGCACACACAGTGTGTGAAACAAAGGATGAGATGTGAAGGATTGATGGATCTCAGATGGGGAGTTATCAGCTACTTGTTAGTCAATATCATAGAATCATAGAATGACTTGAGTTGGAAGAGATCTTAAAGCCCACCCAGTTCCAACCCCCAGCTGTGGGCAGGACTGCCACACACCAGGTGATACTTCCCAGGGTCCCATCCAACCTGGCCTTGAGTTCTTCCAGGGATGGAGCATCCGCAGTTTCTCTGGGCTGCTGTGCCAGTGCCTCACTGCCCTCTCAGAAGAGGTTCCAGAATATAACCCTATTATGGACTAAGTTCTGATTTAAACAACCTCAAATATATAAAGATGTTGATATTATTGTTGTTAAATTTTTGTTTTTCTCACTGCCTAGCACCTTATTTTATGGCTCTTCCCATCAGCATGGTGGTGTTCAGAACAGCATCTTCATCCCATGCTTGTGCTAGATTCTGATCCTGTAGAATTACCTTTTCTTCTCTTCTAAACACAACAAAGATGAGACAGATGCAGAAAAGCCAATAGTTGATGCAAAATGATCTGCAGTAAGTGAACCATATTCCACTGCAAGCATAAGAAATGGTGCTACAGTCCACACTGCAGGCTCAGCAATATACTCAACTCAGAAAAACCCCGAAGTGACTACAAAATCTGCCTCTGGGATCTTTGTCTCCATACTTTGCTGCTCCTCAGATGCATTTTCTCAATTCTTGACTCTACGGGGTGTTCCTTGCCCTCCCCCTGTATTCTTCATGTCAGATGCAACTGTATTCACCTGCGTGAAGGGATTTCTGTCTTTACCTGCTAGGCCACTAGACTCAACCCCATGCTTGCTGAAATGTATCTCTGGCACCCTTATTGCTTTGGTAACATGCTGTGTAAAACAATAGGGTTAGAGATCAGGCAGTATTACATGAATAGGTATTGCTCATATGAACAGTAGAAATACATTATACTGTATGAGTTCATCTGAAATTAGAAGCTGACCATTCTTGAATCACCCATTCAGGAGGGTCTGCACATGGCACTGCTATTTACTGCTTCTATTCTTTCTTGCTTTTGTTGTTGTTGTTGTTGTTGTTGTTGTCAAATTTTAGTGAGTATAAAGGAAGATCATTTACAACTGTATTGGCTTAAGCAAATGAATTGGAATGGGAAGAGGGATTGATAATCGATGCAAAGGGCTTCCAGAATTACTCCTCATCAATCAAAACGATCATATGCTGCAAATTACCCAATTTGTTTCATTTGTATTCTCCGCTGTTCAGTGACAATGTGAAATATGTCCTCCGTTGCTAACCCTACAAGAAAGACAGGGATGTCCTAAAATAAGACAGGATGGGGCCATCAAGATGATCCAGAGCTAGAGCACAGGAAAGGCTGAGAACTGCATTCACTCAGTTTTGCCAAAATAGTGATTGATCATTTTACTGTGCTTTTCAGCTGTGTAATGGGAGAATACATACAAGGTGGAGGTTGGCTCTTCTCAGAGGAGCACCACCACAGCAGATAGAATCAATGGTCATGAACTGCAACAAGGGAAACTTTGAATAGAAACTGTAGTGGTCATCGGTAATAAAAATAATATTTGGTGATGTTCATGTATAAATGTATATGACTAAATTAAAATTATTCCATATTTCTATGGTTAAACACAGTTGAGAGAGAGCTTGGCCACAAAGAACTTAAAGTTATTCTTAACCACTCATTTTCATACTTGTTTTCTTGACACCATTGTAGATGTGGTCTAGGAATCCAATGGAGAGTAAGAAAAATAACAACTGTTTTTTATTAACTGCAAGAGATTAAATCAATTCACTGGACCTGAAACTGCATGAGTAGGTGAGGCAACATTCCAGTTCATCTCATTTCCAAAATACGCCTTCTCACACTGAAGCTCCACAGCAGGATATGAAATCACAAACATCACATCATCAGAACAAATGCTCATTGCAAGATTGTGAAGGCAGGACACCATAAATCAGCAGCTCCTGAGAGCTGTTGGGTTTGGACTTTTCTGAAGAGAAATGAATTATTTTATGACCTTTCATTGTAAAATGAACATAAAATAAAGAAAATAAAAATATAGCCACAAATAAACTGTAATTTAATAACTAGACTTGGCTAGAAAGCAAAAAGTCCCCCCCAAAATACTCCTGCAAATGGGCCTTGATTCAATAAAATACCGAATCATTGGCTTAGCTTTAAGTGTAATTCCATCTCGATTCTACAAATAATTTAAGAACTTGATTAAATGTAAGTAGTTATGTATGCTGCTGTATTGAAAGCATCATGTCTGTTTGCATGTCCAATTAATCCAATTCAGCCTCAGTCACATCACTCTGTGTGCTTTCTTGCAGCAATTCACACAAGGGGATCTCTAGCCACTTGGTTTGACTTAAGATCCTTCTGAAGTTACGCAAGTGAGTATTTGCACCAACTATACTTTGCAGACATTAATAAAGGTGGATATATTTATGCCGCACATTAAATGAAATAAAAATAAATGCCATGCCTCTCATTATCCTAATAGCAACAGATCTCTAATTTCAAATAAAACTGATTAATACGGAAAAAGAAATGAATGGTTCAAATGTTAAAGTGTGCTTACAAAATCTGCAGTGTGCTGTTGGATATCCTACTGGCACAATACAGAGCCTAATGTAAGCTGAAGGTATTCTGTCATTAAATGATTTGCTCTGCTCTTGCCATCATTTATTTCAGCCAGCACGGCTGGTTGCTTGGCATCACTTTGTGTTGTATAGATTCTAAGCAGAGGGTGCCAAACTTTTCTTTTTTTAGGATTATTAGTGTTATTGCTGTTCTTCTTTTGTTGTTTATGGCTTTGTTGTTGGTTTCAAACCACTTGGTGCTGGGTGTGGTAAGCAGAAGCCCTCACTCTGGGAAAGAGAGCTCTCTGTGTCCCTGCAGTTTCCAGAAGTGGTTGTTATTCCTTTTCCCCTGGTCGCACAAGGACCATTGTGCTGCCTGAGTGCTCGCCATCACTACGCACAGCATCAGAAGATTATCCTGCACAATCCAATTCCTGCTTGGCTCCACTTCATCTCTTGTTGTTGTTTGTGTTGCTTAGGGTACCAAGTCATTGCTGCTGCTGCTTCTCCTTGCCTCTGCTTCTCTTAGTTCCACTACTACCCCCTGCTGTAATCTCATACACATAAACTAAATGAATTGCTCCTGGATGAGCCAAATCAGCCTGCTGGGAAGCATGCAGGGCACTATTTCCCCACAAACACCCTTTGTAAACTGAAACCACCTAAATAGCATCAACAAAATCTTTATACTTATTCTGATGCATAGACTCCTTTTTTTTGCTTTTGTTTTTGTTTTTGTTTTATTTATCAGAGAAGCAAAGAGAAAGTCCATGGGAGAATGGATTTTGAATTAAATAGACCCATCTTCAGACTGGCAGTTTTTTTCAGCTAGTAACGAATCCTCAACTCTCAAAGAATTTATCTGAATATGTACAGTTGGAAAGGACAACATGGGGGAACACAAACAACTTTGCATTATTTTTTATTTCTAATTCACACAAATGTTTTTATATGGGGAGGTACCCCTGAAACTCACCATCTCATCTCAAATACCCCGTTTAAACTTAAATAGTCTGCATCAAAATAATAAATCACAGGCAAATATTGGCATTGATTTCATTAGAATCTGTCAATTTTTACCAGGTGAAGTTCAGGTTTTAGATTTCGTAGCTGTTTCTTATTACTGTAACTCTGAGTAGGTGGTGGAGTAGCACAGCTCCCCAGGAACATGGGGATGACGGATGGTGTGTTTGTGGGTTATAATCCCTCTTTGAGCTCTCAAGTGTAGAAAAGGAGCACTGCACCATTTTATAGTAACTGGTACTTTTTTCAGGGTTTGTATGCACAGAGAGGACATCAAATCAAATGCCCAGTGATACAAATGGAAAAAGTTTCACTGACTTCTTCAGTACTCAGTAAGAATACTGCAAGCTTTCATCTAAATGCTTTAATCTGCATGCTTTCAAGAGATCGCTACAAAAATCAAGGATGAATTGGTCCTCTTTTTCTTCCCCCATTTGAAAAGTGACAATAAAGCATCTTTCTGCAATAACTTCACATTCAGCTAGAATGAAAGAAGTAATGACAAATTCACAAAGCAGTTTGTGCAAATTATATTCTAAGTGACTTTTGGGGATTTGGGTTGTTTTAGCTTGAAGAATACTACAGCTGCATTCTAGGGAAAGTTCCCAGAAATATTGTTCTCTTGGTCATTATCTGAGAGAAAAGCTATCAACAGGAATGGATATATTTAAATTGCTCTAGTCTTTTCCTAGTAACTTGATTCATTATTTTGTTTTTTAGCTTCTTCAAGCTTGCTCTTCTTGTTAAAAAAGGACCACTAGAAAATCATTAGCTTGACTTGGTTGTAGATAACATACCTCACTTCAGTTTCATAAGATAACCAGAACTGAATTCAGGCTATGATTGTTAAATACTCCTCTGTTGGAAGAATGATCTGATGGACAATTCTTTCCACTTTACAGACTGAGATTCTGCTATCTGATGAACTAAGACTAAAATCCAGTTCTGCTGGAGAACTTGGAGATCAATTTAATTGGACATTGGAGTAAATAAAAAAGATAAGCAGTGCTCTAGACTTTGTTCCATTTTTGGAGCTGTTTTGTTTTTAAAGATCTATGACTGGGAAGTTTTTTGAGAGGTTGTTTGAGAGGCTAATTTACGTTTCATGGAAAATTTTAAAAATATTTATAACTCCTGATGAAAAAAGAGGTATGCCAGAAAATTCTCAGAGAACACATTCAGTACTCAAAGCAAATGTTGTAATTTGGCTGGGGGTGGGAAGGAGAAGTACTGCACTTTTTTGTCCTTGAGAGGACTTACTTTTTACTATGACCACAAATCTCCATTCAACCTGAATTGTGAGACCTCTATGCATTGACATACTGAAGATCAGCCTTGAATTGCTCTTATTCCTTGAGAACTGAGACCATGGCACTCTCTTTTGACTTATGGAATGATCACAATGAAATGTTTAAATAAATAATATCACCGTCACAAAAGACAAGGTCATTCCTGTTGTATGTACATTATTTCTGTAGATTTTTTCCTTAGTATTGCTAAACAACAGAAGACTTAAGAAGTGTAGATTTTTTCCCTGTGTGCATTGACATTAATCCACTTAATTCCATCACACTACTTTCAAAACTCATCTTAGCTCCAAAGAAACACATATTTAAGTATAAGTTCATATATCATTTCCTTTTCCAATGTGGATTCAGATGCAAATTGTTCGTATAGAGCAATACAAAATATAGAAACATTGAGTGGCATTTACTTTTGCTCATCATCTATCTCTTTAAACGTTGTCAGGAGAACACAATGGTTTAACAAAAGGCAGAAGTTTAAAGTGAGAGGGTGGTGAGTTCATAACTTCTTTAAGATGAAACACTAGTGAAAATTGAATAAAAAAAATGAATGTGAAGGACAGCAAGAGTTGGTAGAGGGCAGGATTTTATGTCAGAAGGAGTATAAAATTTAAAGCTTTAGAGTCACAAGAAACTGCTAAAGGTATGCACAAGATTGATATGGTACAAAGAGTCACAGATGCAGTACAAAATATAGTTTATACTGCTATGGCTTGTCAGTTTATAACACTCCATACCTCTCTTTTTTTATAAGGCAGGCATGGCCAATGAACACAAGGAAACATAACTTCAGCAGGTGACTCCTATCTGTAATGATAAACTGAAGGGGATTTCCCTTCCCCTTTACCTCACTAATAGTTCTCACCTCCTTCTTCTTCTAGCATAAACCCAGATTCACTCTGTTCAGGCTACATATTCTGTCGCTCAGACCGAAGAGATGCGTGGGTATGGATATAGATAGATACAGATAAAAATATGTGATACAGATAGGTGATGTAGATATGTGATAGATACAGATATAGAAATTATACAGACAAATATGAGAGAGAGAGGAGACAAATTAAGGACCAATAATAGCTTTTTCAGCCCCAAAATAGTAGAATCACAGGATCATTAAGTTTGGAGAAAACCTCTAAGATCATCTAGTCCAACCACCAACTCATCACCACTCTACCCACTAACCATGTCCCTCAGTGCCACATCTCCATGGTTCTTGAACACCTCCAGGGACAGTAACTCCACCACCTCCCTGGCCAGCCTGTGCCAATGCAGCACCACTTTGTCTGAGAAGAGATGTTTCCTAATACCCAACCTGAACCACTCCTGTTGCAACTTGAGGCCATTCCCTCTCGTTAACAACAGGAAGAAGAAGCAGAACCCAACCTCACTACAACAAATGTTACTAGTTGTGAATGAGATAGTGCTCAGGATGGGTGAGAATCTACCTCAAATTATTAAAGCGCTGCTATTGTTGCAAATACTAATATGTAATCTAAAGAGACCTGAAGAGATTTCTTCAATCAACTAGATCTAGAGACAAGATATTTTTGTTCAGAATCTTTCTAGATAACTGGAACGTAGTTTTGTGTATTTCTAAGCTGTGCTCCTACTCTACTCACTACAGGATACATCTGGTTTGCTCATTACTGTGCAGAAAGGAACTGCATTATTGTAGCAGACATTAACCTGAGGCTATCTGTAATCATCATTTTCATTTTTCTCTTGCTTTAATGAATGCTTCTCCACTGCTGTTTCCACTACAGCAAGAGCAGTAGCTTTCCTCACCACTGAATTATATCAGTTGTGATTGCCTTAGGAACATTGTTTAGAAATTTCAGGAAACCAGAAGAAAATTTTTCAGAAGTTATTTCTGATGTAATTTTTTCTTTCTTAAGGAAGTTTTTACAGGAACATACAACATCAGCAAAGTTTGCTGTAGAAATCTCAGAATGAATGGGACATCTTACTGAAATGTTTCATTTAGAAAAGTAGCAATGTTTTGATTTTGTTCTGACTTTTAACTTGTATCAGAACTGTAATTTTAACATTAAAGCTATATATTATGTTCAGTGAATTCTATATTATTGCATATAATACCCGAGTTATTAAAATGTAATATAGTGTAATATTTCAACATGGTCAATTTAAAATGTATTAACAAGGGAATTAATGTCACATGAAGTTGATGCTATCAAAATGAAACACTTCAGTGATTTTGAAGCAAACTTTTGTTCCTGTGGAAACATATATTCTGATGTATTTCAGAATATATGAAAAACAGCTTTGAAATATTGAAATTTCCCATGGGATGGAAATTTGGTTTTCTGACCTGTTCTTGCTGTCAAATAGATTAGCCCTTTGAGTATCACTGTTACAGATGTTCACACCTATATGCATCTATGGCTATAGAGAAGAGATACTATGTGAAATCAGTGAATTACTAATAGGCATAGAAAACTTGAATACCACAATTGTAATTCTACTTTCTTATTGACTTACCATGCAGCTCTTTATAAATGTACTAATTGTTCTGTTTCATTTCCCCCAAATACCATTGGTATAATATATCATATTTATACTCACTGGCTATTGTAAAGGTTAAATAGATACTTCTTGCAGTTTCATTTGAAAGAGCGAGAGATCACAGCTTGGAAAGGATCATTTTGATAATTAAATCTGATCTGTAAAACACTGAGTTATGCAGAACTGAAATACATTGTTTTTGAAAGTCTGTGTTAAGGATATAAGAATTCACAGTTCTTACTAAGATGCTGTAATAATTATTACATTGATCTGTACAAAAGTGCTTAGGTTTTACTTCATGTGTGCTAGAGGAAATGACCCAGGTATCAACATATGTGATTTCCAAAATTTGGTCCTTTATTTCAATGTGCTGTGGAGAGCAACAGAAAACCATACAGTTGTTTCTTTTAGTTCAAAGTCCTCTCTTCTCTAACACCAGACATGTCACATTAATACGCAATGAAAGAGCAATTATTAAAAGGCATGCATTAATACAGTTTTTCCTTAGTGCCATTCACTTAGGATCTGGCTTATACCACGAGGCAGATGAGTTTATATCCCTTGCAAATATTTTAATATAACTGTATCCAAAGTGACAGTGAGTATTTTTATTATCCATACAAATGACCCATCACTTCTTAAATCCTGTTAAGCTTTTGGCCTCAGTGATATCCTGTGGCCATGAGCTACAGAAGTATAAGCTATGAGAAAAAAACAGTTTACTTTTATTCATTTTAATTATATTATCTTTCAGTTCCATCAAATATTCATCAAATACAAAAAGGGAAACAATTTGAAGCACCTCTTTATGCCAGTAGCACTTGCATTTCCTCTTCTATGCTCCCTCTTCTGTAAAACTGGTTTGTGAAAAAATGTGAACCCTAAAGTTTTCTAGAACGAATCTCAAGAAGCAGATTTCCAAACTTCTGAGATGTCTGATATATTTCCCCCCCACACACTTCTGGTTTCCATTTAGAAGAATTGTTGAAATACCATGAGGACGGCTGTTTTTGCTGCCATGACAGGAAGCAGCAGTGTTGGACTTGTCACGAAAAAGCCTGCTCTCACAAGATTTCCAGCCACTCAGAGCAGACTCCAGGAGTTACTTTGCATAGTGCAGATGCAGCTCAGATAAACATCTAAACTTTGGTCTTTCACAACAGAAAGACACAGGAATGGAAGACGCTAAAACAGTTCACTCTTTGGTCTGGTCTTGCAGCTATGCAATTGCACATTGCCCTTTATCTGGGACTCAACAGGCAGCGATATTAGTTGTACATACTTATAAGAGCCTGACACATAGCTCCATTACTCCTTTTTTCTAGTACTTTGGTGTAAATGGTGGTCCATCACCACAAAGAGAAAGTGATGCTTTAGTTCTTCGTAAACACTCTTGTTTTTCCATATACTGAATGGACATTTCTCCTGGTGATGGTAGCCCACCACTGTCACTGAAGCATCAGGAGAGGGAATAATGTGGGAGTGTATAAAGAAATTCTGGAAATTCTTCCTAACTATCAAGTAAAGAACTGAACTATGAGAGCCTTCTCAGCTGGGGATGCTGCCAAGCCAAAATGGAGTGTTAAAACTCCAAAACAGCTGCTGTATGGACAAGGAAAGACACGTGGAGCGCTTGCTCGCTCTCTCTGTGCAAGGAGGAGACTGAAAGGATGTTCTCTATCTCCCTCTCTCAGCTCCATTTTAATCCCAGTTGAGGATGATGAGTAGAGCTCCACCATCAGGAGCCCGGACCTCAGCACGCAGGCAATTTTCCAGTGGCTTCACTGGGCCCCCAATATAAAGCCTTATATCTGCGTAGAAGAATCCAGCTATGAAGGGCTCTGTGCTTTCTCCAGATGTGTCTTGACATTTGTATTTGCCATAGATCTCTGTCCAGACATCTGACTTTAAGCATGTATCTCCTTGAGATTCCGACTCTAATAAAGATGGGCAAGCAGGTTTATAGAAAAGAAGAATCAGCAAAGGACTTGGAATGAAACTTGAACTGTTTTGGGGTTAAAAAGAGTTTTCAAGTTGTTTTCTCTTTTAAGTTGTTTACATGTCGGTATCCTCTGCTGCTCTTCATCCTAGCCTAGACAAAATAAGGAAATACTGATTTACCGTAAGAAAGACCACGGTTATGCCATTTCTAGTACAGATGGAATTAGGAAGTACTAGAGACCTTGCAAGGGAAGAACTTCTCAAAATCTCCTAAATTACTTGCAACTCACTTGAGTATTCAAGTTTATTGAATTTCAGTTGTGGAATCACAGCAGAGACTTAATCAATCTGTAAACCATTCCTAGTGGGTCAGAGCTACCAAATGTTTATCACAAATATATTTGCGATGTCAGAGAAAAGCTGCTAATTCACTCTGATGAAACTGGACTTTAAGAGTCAGACTTGCACAGTACTAAGGGTTGACTCTGCATGTGTGCGTTTTTGTGTTTGTACAATTTTCCAAAAGAGAGTATCTTCTTGGTTTTATACACAGGAATCAGACTTTTGCAAAGCCTGTGTTTTTTAGTTCTTAAGGAAATCTTGTAGTTAAAATAGCTTTTTTTCTTGGGAGTTAAAAATAGTCTGAACTGAAATAAAACATCCTATTAAACTACTGAGACTGATTTCTTTCTTTTTGTTTTGTTTTGTTTCATTGCATTAGAAGAATCAAGATGATGCAGTCCACATGGAATGCAAACCATGCCACTGAATGGCAAATTACATGGAAATATGCCTTTCATCTTAATTATAGGCTGGACAGGGGAATGTACTATATTCTCTCATACATACGAGCTGAAGGAAATTTTCCCAGGGTATTTTTCTTTTACATTTCTGACTCTTATTTGGTTGAAAACTTATCAACCCATGTGATCCAGTGCTGTCTGACTTTCCATGATAAGGCTGAAAGTATGTAGGAAATGTTTTCACAGCGCTGCCAGAAAAGGTCTAACATGCACTGGGATATTAAAGTCATAGATTGCTATTTCTTCATAACCCTTTAAAACACTGTCACATTACTGAAATAGTGGCTTTATTTTCAGATAGATAGGTAATTCTAGAGAGGAAAAAAAAATAAAAAATACACCACACACACAAAACCAAAACTTCTCCTTCTGACTGAATTCTTTCAGTCTTTTACAAGTTTCTTCTCTGTTGCTTTAGATATTTTAGTAGTTTGATGCTGTAGTGTAACCTGATTTTTTTTTAAATTTTAATTTTTGTTTTGAAGTAAAAACAAATCAAGGGCTTTTATCTTTTGAACAGACTCCAAATCCTACTGGAAATAAATGTAAATGTAGTTCTGAAATCAAGTACCTCACTTCAAGGTACCCTAGGAATGAGGAATTGTTACTCTTTTATCTGAGAGGACTTATCTTCTGATTCACTGTTATTCTCTATACAGAGTCAATCAGATAAAACCTGATTTTATTGTAAGATGGTACAGAAGTGGTAAGCACTACCAAAAAAATTCCACTGTCATGCAAAAACATTGAAGTGATGCTATAGTTTTTGAAGTACTTAAAGGGGCTGATAATATTCCAAAATACATGTGGATTTTAGAAGTGAACTGTACACCAATGGTCTTTACATACCAATGCTTCCAGGATCATTCAGTCCTAATGAGTTGGGCAACATGGGTTCCCATTCCAGCCACCAAAATTCATGGTCTCAGCAGTTCTTTGCAGTTGCTTCCACTAATCTTCTCTGAATTTAAGCTCTTATGAAAATTTTATCCTCTCCATTATTAATTTTTTTGAAGGGTGAATCTGTGGAAATAGGAATATACAAACCACATTCATATTTTTACCTTGTGTTAGCTGTACACCATGCCCTTTGGAACTAATGCACAGAGGCCTTCTGTTTGTCCCTGGAGTCAAAAGTTTCTGGAATTGCATAAATATTAAGGCGACAAATATTCTGGCAGAGGTCTCCTGAAAATAAATGTTTGGAGTGGAATATAACACTAGCATTAGAAGTGGACGAGTGCAACTGAATTCACATCTTTGGATCATTTGAGATGATCTGAGCCAGCAGGTGGTAAATGTAGCTCAATATTAGCAAGTAATTTGTCCGCTAGGAAGAAACTGATGCAAGAAGTGTTATATGTGCTGAATTAAATAGGCATCTAGCACCATTTGCTAGAAAAAGACTTGGTAGCCATTGTGGAAAAACAAAGCCAGCAGGCAGCTACACAGCTGTGCTAAAAAGAAGACAACAAGAAAAGGAGGTGAAAAATGCAAACAAAATGCCAGTTTATAGTAGCAAAAGGATAGGAGGGCAAAAAGACAGACAATGTGTTTTCTAGGTTCACCATATGCAAGAAGCCATAAAAAGTACCAGTACGTCTATTGTAGGAAAATGATATTGCTAAGGAAGCAGAGGAATTATGAAAGCAACTCAGAAGGAAAGGAAGAGATAGGGTTAGAGAGTGTGTCTGAGTGAAATGCGCTACCAGGTGTCCTAACAAAAGCAGTGCACATCACAAAAGGGAGTTAGGTTAGTTAGAAATATTTAACATGAATAGCTAGAAGCATTTAAAATACTTTCTTGTTAGGGACTCCAAAGTGACATATATGACCTTAAAATCTCAACACAAGAGTTAAATAACAAAATCAAGCAAAGCAACAATAGAAAAAAAAACTTCAGCTTTCAGTGATGACATCCTCAATACTGCTGTAATCAGTGAAATGAGTTAATTACACCAGCTGAAGATGGTGCCTATCCAATGAATTGTAAAGGAAGAACATAAATTCCTGATGAAAAAAGCTTGTCTTTCATTTTAACTAGTCAGAGGAGTTCTGAGGAAAAAAATTGTACCTCTATTAGCATAGTGGATAGAAAGCTGCTGTCTGCCTATCTATTTGTTCTCAGATAGAATCTCTGGTGGCTGTTCATGCACTGTTCAGGAAGAGAATTCCTTCTGAGGCTTTCCAGTTCTTTTCCAGCTAGCATTCTTCACATGAAAGGTAATTTCCCTTAAGTATTCTTGTTCCTCTAAGTCTTGCCATAACCCTTTTCAACTTGCCCTTCTAAAGTCTATTTACCTTGAGGAGAATTCTTTGCAAAGGGTCAATACTAATTTAAGATGCTACTGAAAGGTATTTGTGTGTTGTGTGAAGCCATCAGGTGAGGCAGTGTTCCATTCCCAATCCTTGAAGAACTAACTCATTGCAGTGCTCTGAATCATAGTTTAAAGCTATTTAGAAGATAATAGCTCTGTAAGGGAGAACAGACTACCCTGGGCACCCATATAGGAAGACTGTATGAATAAGTGACATTTTCAAGCTTTTCTAAGTCATCTAATTGTCATATCATCTCAAGTCAACAGCTAAGACAAGTATGCAGGTACCTCATGCTCAAAGTTCAAGGAAATGGAGCAGACCTATTAGAGAAAATAAATGAGTTTGAAACCAAGCAGTAATAATAAAAACCCATATTATTGAAAGGAAAGCCATAGGAAATGGGAAGGAAGTAATTAGAAAGTGTTTTAATATTTTACTTCAACTATTAGGATTATATTAACAGGGCTGGAGCTTTCCATTTGAAAGCAAACTCTGCTAGTAGAGTAAAAACTCTCAGCAGTGTGATTGCAAATCAACTGAGAAGACCTTCCTTAGCTCAGTAATGAATAGTTTGTAGTGATGCAATCGGTGAATGTGGCTGGAATTTTGAGGTGTAATAACGCATGGTGAACCCACAGGGTCAACCCATCTGTGGAAAGGAAGGAAAACATATTGTTGATTCAGGGATGTGGTTAGTACTTAAGGTAAAGACTGACCGACAGTGATTTATAGCTTTAAATTCCTTTTCACACTTGTGTGAGAACCTGAACCAAACAAAATACAGACGTTTAATATTGTACAGGATATAGAGTTTTTCGGGGAGTGCTTGCATATTAGGTATCAGAGTTACATCCTAAGTGTATGACGCTACAACATAAATATTTAACACAAAATATCAGCCTCTGTAGGGGAGTTATTATACCAGTATGACAGAGAAACACAACTGTAAGTTAAAAGGTTTATTACCAGATCCACCACCTCACACAGCTAGGAAGTCACTTGCACCCTGAAGATATTTGAAGATAGATATGATCTTAACTTCAAGAGTGTTCCTTGTGTCTTTAGTAGCTTGTTCATATAGCTGAAGTTAGATGGGTATTTAAGCCGTAACTCCTGTGTATTTCATTTTTACTCTTTACAAAAATAAGATGACAGTGCTTATTCCTCCAACAGAAAGTACATACAGGTATGTAAAGCACAAATCAGGACAAAAATAATGTAATATAAGAACTAAAATGCCAAATATTTATATCAAAATTGGGTTATATACTTGGTTCTTGAGTTTAGTCCTGATGCAGCCCCTGACGCTGGGGTTCAAGTAACAATTTGACCAGTAAAACAGCTATTTCAGAGTTGGTAAAGTTCTCTATCACTGTGTTTCATTGTCTTAAAAGAGCGTGGATCTTCTTGAAAACTGAAATTATGAAAACTTTATTCAGGTTTGTTAAACAGACATAGAACAGAAACACAGGCAAAACAAAAATCAGAAGCAATATAAAGATCACTTATTTAAACAGAATTCTTCTAGAAACAGCCTCTAAGATCAACAATTAATTTTGAAGATGAATTTTCAAATTTGGTGTAAACTTAAAAGCAAAAGAGTATGTGATGGGCTCACTTTTTTTTTTTTTTTTTTGATTTAAGTGTTTTTCGATTAGGTCACAGTTCTGTGGCATTTAAAACCTTTATTACTGATGCTGATATAGATGGACTTAAGGTATCTAGAAGATTTCCTAAATACATAGAATGTTGTTCTACTGTATTCTACATATAGAATTCATTTTTGTATTTGCTTTATTTTGAAAGGAAAGAAATATTTTCCTCTTCTTTACAGCCCCCAAACTAAAACTCTACCAAAACTGCACTACTCTTAAATGTCCCCTCTAAATATCTACTGAAGATTAGAGTAAAAAATAATGACAAGACTGGTGTTCATCACATTATACATGTGCTGTTGAAAGCCGTGCGTATACTTTGATGGTGAGAAGAGTGGTAAAATGAATGCACATTAAACAGAGAATATTCTATTCTCATTAAAGTTTGGTCCATACAATGCTATTGCACTAAGTAAACATTTTGAGTTTCTTTCACTCCTGTCAGCTGTTTGGGACTTTGTTGGAATAGCTTAACGGAATGGCAAGTTTTGTTTTGCTTTTAGTTTCAGAGGACTTGCTCAACTCAGAGCAACCCTGAACAGTGCCTAAGATTTATTTTCCAAGAAAAGATATAGAAGTGGATTCCTTTGTCAAGTAATCCACTTTGTAAATCCCTCAAGAGTCATTAGGCTCATCCAATGTTATCCTCTGGCCTTCAGAGGCTCAGGAGGCTGGCAGAAGTTTACTGGCCAAGCTGTGGCTGTGCTTTCCGGGGTGATCACTGTTGTCATTTATTAATCACATGAAGGCTATACCTTAGAGGCGTAGGCATGGAGGAAAACCCCTCTGTACCAAAATGAAACTTAAAGTAAAATAAAAAAGATACCCTTGCCACAAAGACCTTATGAAATAGTAACTGCCTTCTCAGTAAAGCATCTTTGCTGGAGACAGCTTGGATTAGCTTATATATTCACACACTTCTGTGTCTGGGTCAGTAGCACCATTCACTCTCCATGGAAAGTTTTGCTTTGCACTGAGCCAAAAGTTAGTCCTGCCAAAAGAGGTATGATAAATGTCTGTTGCCTCCAAGCAAAATATGGAAAACAGCTTTTCTCTGACTTTTTGTTTGTTTGTTTGTTTTCTCACGCTGAAAGTCTCTATTCTACCGAGGACATTATAAAACTAGTTTGTCACTACCATTTAAACTATTCCTAAGCCTATTTCCTGGTACAAGTTGGGACACCACCTTTTACCACCTGAAAAATATAAGACTCACTTAAACTTTCAGAATAAAGCCTTGCTAGTCACCAGAGTCTTTCCATCATCTCCCTTTTGTCCTTACTGAACAGAATGGTCACATAGCCAGGAGGAAGAATGGGGCTCAGTGGGATGGGGGAAGCCCTACTGCTGGTGGTCCCATCTCCACTCCCTGTCTTTTCAGGCAGTCACCACCACATCCTGCATCCCTCCTGGGGCTATAGAGCAATGGTGTGAATGCTCTTCTCCGTATCCCTTCTCTGCTTCCCTATCTATACCCTCCTCCTAGCCTTACTGTTTTGTATATTTTGTGCTCTATAGGCAGCTTCTTTTCTCCATGTGACTGCTTTTCCTCCAGCACTTTCTCTTCCTTAGAAGGCCCAAAGGCCTTACTAGGGTTAAACTCATGTCTGATCTGAAAAGAATTACAAAATGAATAACTGATTCTTCAGTTTCTGACATTTCTGCCAGAGCTGGTTAAGCAAATGATATCTAAAAAATAAGAAATTATTTCCTCCTCATTTCCTCCCTTGCTTGGTGTGAAAGCAAAAAGAGATTCTCCTTGTGTTTAAAGACAGATGGCGGATAAGTGACCAGTTGGATGAGAGAAGACATTTACACAACTTTTACTAGATTTTCATTGTTGAGATACTGAAGATTTCAGATGCCTTTTTAATGCTGAATGCCATAGCCTGAAGCCAGCTGAGAAAGAGCACTAAATTATTAATGCCTCACCCCCAAAAATCAAGCTGTTAATGAACAATTGTTGCAACAGAAGGAGGACTAAAAATTACGCTTTAATGAGAATCTTGACCATTTCTGACAATACATGGCTTGGGCAAAGAGACATTCCCTTGGAAGTGTGAATTTGCAGGTCACCAGCTAGGAAAGAGTAGAACACAAATAGGACATTTTCAGTTCTACAAATGGACAGTTGATATTCTTCAGACAAATGTGTATTTGTGCTAAAAAGCTGCTATTGAAGGATGTGCCAGTCTTACTCACATCTGTTGTCTTGGTAATTACCCCAGTTGGCAGAAATGAAATTTATTCTACTTAGACTAAATCAGTTCTACTTTTCTTTTATAAAATGAGTACTTATGTGGGCTTAACTGAAACTTCAATGTGAGAATGTCCCCAGTATTACAAGGGAATAATAAAGCAGGGCCATAAGATTATGCGTGTAGATTTATGCTGCTGTGAGCCACAAAACTATGACAGTGCTTGCCATATGTCACAGCAGGTGGTCATCATAAATTTAGCATTAAAACTATGGTTTTCATCACTCAAAAAATTATCATTCTGATGTTTTGTGAAAAGTTTACAAGAAATTCCTGTCTCTTTGAATTCACATTTCCTTCTTCCTATTCCTATCTCGCTATTCCTCCCATTCTTTTTATGACTCCATTGTATTGTCATTGTGTTACTGTGTCCCTCTCCTTTTGCTTAGCCCACAGTATTAAAAAAAAGTCCATTCAAACTTAAAGAACTCGTCCAATTTAAACAAAGAATAACCTGAACAATATTCACAGCAGAGGTTTGTTAGCAGATGGTGGTCTAAGGTCTTTTGTCTCAAAGATATGTGTATTAGAGACTGAACTTATAGTATTTCTGCTTTTTGCTGTTGATGTTTGTTTTAGAGCCCCTCATGATTATTACAAAGAGACATCAGCCAGGTTTAGGGCATCACTGTGTTATGCACTGCTAATACCTGTTGTCAGAAATTAGGATTGACTCCAAATCACTACTAGAATGGAAACTTGGAAACACTAATATTCTTTGAATGTATGGAAAAAAGTAGCTCTGGGAGAGCTAGCCCACCTACAAGGTAGCTGACCTAGTCTAGACATTGAGAAGTGTAGCTTACCGTCTGTCATGAAGGCAGTCTGGGACAAAGTCAAGACTGAAACCAGTTTCCTGGGCTCCAAGACCTTTAGGAAACCTGCGGAAGATTTTCAGTGCCTCAGTACTAGTTAATAAGCTTTTGTCATACAATGACTCTGTATGCAACTCAATTAGAACTGCTAGTATCTAAGGTCTAATTATAAAGAAATTAAATGCAGCTGTAACAAGACTTTCCTCCAGCACTGGAAAAGAAAATTTACTATGCTAGTGGTGACAGGATACTGATGTGCAGGATTCAAAATGAAGGAGTTCAACACACAGCAGTCAGAGCTGCCAGAACAAAGTGATGCTTATTGTTTCTGGAAAAACTTAACTCAAGTTTTGTTACAGGTAGATGAAAACCTGCAAACATTTAGGGGAAAAAAGAGGACCATAAGGAGTATTTCTAGGTCTGTGAAGATGACAGTATCTAAAAGCAATAAATAATCTGTTTGATAGAATTTCAGAATCAAAAATCAACACTTGGTACAAATTCACTTCAGCGTTTAAATATAAGACATTTTTCTTTCAAAAAGGGAGGTGGATTATACTGTTCCCTGAAATGTGTGAATTGCATTGTGGGTCGTCTGAAAAACCCTGCAGGGCTCTTCTCTGATGGATGCCCTGGGAAAATGCACCTCTTCTCCATGCACCATCTCCCTGATGCCAGAGATAACAAAGGAATTGTGCACTTTGCTTCCTTGTACATGTCTAATGTGCTTTTTTTAGACTGATTACCAGAATCTCCTTGAATGCAGTTGAGATCATTCAAGGGAGGCCTTGAGTTCCTAGGCTTTGATGTCAGTATGCAAGCACTGAGGACGCCGCACTGGCTCATGAGTCATTTTCATGCTGTATGCTCTCACAGCAAACACAGGCCTGCTGCTGAGCTGGAGGAATGGTCTCCTCTGTTATCAGACATTTCCAAGAATGTGGATGCAGTAATTGCTCCACTCTTTAAGCCTCTTGTGGTTTCTGCATATAGCATTCTTTCAAACTACAGCCAGAACCAATTAACCCAGAGACACAGAGTTCACAATTAAAATTATAATAAACAAAGAAAAATCTTAATTTTCTCTGGTAACAGAAGGTGCTTAAAATGTCCAGATGTCAGTAACTGAATGTATTTTTTAGTGAAGAATCCCACAAGCAGTCTGTTTGCATAGCCTTGAAAGCTAAAAGTATGCTTGAGTGGTGCAACCAGAAGGTAAAGGCACAATTAAGGCTGATGCTGGATAATGGGATAAACAAGGGAGGGGAGCAAGGCAGGGCAAGGGAAACTGAATCCCCCTCCTCATTTCTCCAAGCTGTATTCCACATGCTCCCCTCCAAGCTATATATTGGGACTGATCACAGCCTCATCCCCTCCAGATCAAGTAGATGGTGAGATCAGTGCTTCCATGGGCAGCAGAGGCAAAACCAATAGCCTTTTGGCTGCGAAATGTAGAGTGTGAGCCTTTCACCCACAAATGTGTTTTCTCTGGCCCTCCTGTGTCACCCTCTGCAGTACAGGACTGCAAAGTTCTTTTTTTTCAGTAAATTCCAGCATCTCTTATGTGTTTACATTGGGGAATGCAGGAAAAGTGAGCGTATGTTTTAAATGAAATGTAACTACTGTCAGGAGCTACTGGGAAAAAATGGAGCTACCACCCAGCTAGATCTGTGGGCTGTTTTTTTTTTTTTTATAATTCAATAGAAAAATGAGACAGCAACTCACACACACTACATCCATCACACTTCAAAGAAGAGTGCAAATAAAAACATTTTTGTGGTGTTGTTCTGCATGCTGAACAAGCATCATGCAACAACCTGTATCTTCCATCTGTCTGTGATTTCCAGCGGCTCCACTAACAACTTGCTGCATGAAAAAAACATCAGCTTTAAGAAGAGTTTATATCAGCAATGCTCATCAGAAAACGCTCCCTTATACCTTCCTGTACCATGCACCATCTCACAGAACCACTCAAGGCACTTCATTGAAAATGCTTTGGGTTTTCAGCCAGAAGCTGGAATTTACCGTGGAAAGCAGACAATCCATGAAAGAAAGAAGTGTTTAGCTGAAAATGTAGTTTTTCTTCCAAAACAGATTATACAGCAGCATTTCAGCCAACTGTGCCTGGAATAATGCTCATACAGAGATACTTACAGTGGCATCAAACCAGTGGGTGAACTTAAGAGATTCTACAAACTCAGAGCCCACAGCATTATCTTATTTTATGATGGGATAATACTACCACTTTCATAAGCATGAAGAAGATTATTTGATTCATGGTAAAGTAAATGAGTGAGAGATCATGGGATGTCGTAAGTGTATCTCAAGCACTGAAAATCTCTTAGCTTGGTAAGTCTGCTAAGAATAAGGTAAACTCGTTTGTGTAGAGCATGTTTTTGTAGTAAGACTGCTAGTGCCCAAGCAAATCCATTATGCAGGACTGTCTATACAACAACACAGTCATTTCAAACACTTGAAGTAATTATTTAGTATGCAGTATTACTTAGCATGCAGTAGAAACAGTTATCCCTGTGAAGTTTCATCTACATCTTCCTAAAAGCTCCTGACTTCATGAACCAGAGGTGAGATAGCTGTAAAGACTGAAATCTCCCATGTTCTACAGGATTATTTGAAACAAAGTTGAGATTACATTTATAAAATTTTTTCCTATAGTCCTTGTATGGTAACTGTTGAGTCACAGCCTGAACCACTGATTGAGCACCTGGGGAAAGGATCCCCCTATCAACCCTGGGAGCACAGGTGAAGGCAATTCACCTGTACAACTGGAAGGGGTGGAGCCTGGCTGCACCTCATTTAGTGGCTGACTGCTACTGGGGAAGGATCTCTGGTTGGAGATCCCTCCTTGGTGAAGCTTTCCCCCTGGAAACCTAGAATCTTCTGATACGGGTGTGCAATCTTCTTCTTCCCTTCCTTTATAGCACCTTTCTATCAAGCCGGTCTTTCCATCATCATACCTCTGTTCTAATGCCTTTCTCATAATATTGATCTGTCCAATTGCTACAGTTGTTAATCTAAAAAAAGCTGTAAAACTTCATAAAAATGTGCATGAATACATATATGTTTTCTCCTAGACTTTCTCCTTCCCTAAAGGCATCAGACATTTAAAGCAACTAAAAACCCACTTTTTCCATTTCTAAAACTTGATTCCCTTCATACTTGTACATCGTTTTAGGGAAGATATTTCAGTACGCATTTTTTAGGCCACTCTCATGGCCTGACCTGAAGATTCTGAACTGAGTACCTCAAATTTTTAAAAGTACCCAAGCTTTGGGTAAAACTCGTACTCTGATGTGTTAATGATAAAAGTGTTTATTAGCATAATTAGAACCAGGAGTTCACTCCTTTGTTCCTGGCACAATTCCACATAACCATGCACAAGACACACCTCCCCTCCTAGGGCACATTTCTGTATTGAGGGTTTGATCCAGAGCACACTTGATTCGGGCTCAATCTTTCCATTAACTTCAGAAAGCTTCAGGCCCTTAATGCCAACACAAATTTCCTGTTGGATTTTGGAACAGCTCCTACATAAATGCTTGTGGTTCCTTCCTCATTTTCATCCAGTGTGCATCCACAACAGAGCAATTAAACCAGTAAAGCTGTGGGGCTGGGTTATTTTTTTTTTTCTTTCTGTCCTTCTTCAAACGAAAGGCTCAAGAGAATTCTTGGACTGCTCCCTATGGATTTCATTCTCTGCTGGGTGGAAATGTTTTATTTCCAGTAATGACATCTGTAGTAGCATGTGCATCCCAGGAGGAGATGAGATCCCTGTTGTGCCTAGCGGAGGAGATGAAAGAAGGCTCTTGTAAATGTATCTTGCACCTCATGCATGTCTAAGAAGGTTCCATATAAATAGCACCATAACTTTTTCACTTGATGGCACTTGAGCGCATTATAAGCAGCAACAGGTGGGAGACATGTTCAAACAATTGAATGGACTGTAATAACCATGGTTAGGAGGTTTATTATGTTTCTAATGCAGATTCCACATGCATATTTGGTTGTTTCAAACAGGTTGGGGTTTCTGACTGGATTAGGAGCTGTTAGACAGGCTAGACAATATGAGTCTATGGTTTTAGAAAGAATGAGTAAGATAGATACTGTTTAAGCAATTTCAGGGAGAAATAAGGTGGAAGAAGTGCCAGCCACAAAGACATTTTTGTTCAGCTGAGTGATGATGGGCAGCTAAAATGTTCACACTTTGTATTTCACACAGGGTTAATGCTACCCTGAATAGCTGTTTTCCCCAAGGATTGCATAGTACTGCAGAATGTAAAAGGAAAACTAAGTTTAGAATTAGGATATACAAGGGAAAAAAATGCAGATAGGTTTTTTGGCACTGAGTTGTGTATGAAATCCAAGCCAAGAGTGCTTTGCATTTTCTAAAGATATTTGGAAGTGAATTGAAATTACAGAAATGCCTACCTCTGGGAACCAGAGAACAGGGCATAGGAATCTGGAGAACTGGAAAAAAAAATAATGAAAGAGCACAGCCAAAAGCTTCATGTGGCTCAGCACTTGGTGGTATAATGTTGCTCAGCAGGAGAAGAAACACAGTCCCTGCACCACAGACCTCATTCTGAGTCAGGAAGAAAGGTTATTGTCCGCAGGGCCTTTTCACGAGTATGAGCAAGACAATGAAGGGAAGTGGTTTAGCTTTTTGAGATTAACAATAAATCATTAATTGCAGTACTTGACTTCTGAATTAGAAATGTATTCTAAGGAAAGTCCTCATAAATTGAAATCTGTAACATTTTCATTCCTTCAGTCTCCGTCAACACCACATCCTGTGTAAAATAAAATCCCATTTTTTAGAAGATCTGCATGGAAGAAAGTAAAGGACATATAACTAGGACTACTGATCCTAGTTACCCCCCAAAACTCAGCTCCACTAAACTATAGTAACTTAGATTTTAAAGGGTCATGGGGAAGCTCTTTGTTCCTTGGACGTTTTACCTGTGAGCATAACCAGTGTGAATCTGTGCTGTATTTTCGCCCTGAACATCTCAATATGCTCCATGCTGAATTTGCAGTTAATTTGCAAGAGGTTAGAAAAGGTCACAAAACAACACTAAATGTGAGTATTACATTTATTCTTCAGTTATCCAAAACAAGGTTTTTGTAAATAAGATATTGTTTTTATGATCATTTAGAATAACAATGAATTTTGGGTTTTATTTAAAACTAAAACAAAATAAGCTATTTCTATTTCAATTGCTATGTTGATTTAGAAAAGATCTTTTGAAAAGAAAGAAAGACCTCCAAAATGAGAGGGAATCAGTCACTTTTGTGATGGAGTTCAGTCTGAAACAGAGGCACTTCTTCAAACAGAAATGTTTACCCTTGAATACTTTCTGCCTGGCTTTACTCCTGAGTAAGTAACCGTTTATACTGTAGGTACCGAGTATGCAAGCTCCAAAGCTACACAGCAGGTACCAGCGGGAATCTTGGTACTGACTTGGTAGAAGTGATATTAAGCTCTCAGACATTATATTGATGGCTGTCTTGAAAAGAAACTGTCAGTATAAGCCAACCAAATGCAAGGCAGTGTTTTGGTTTCATATGCATACGTATATTAACCACATCTTCTCTTTGGTCTCTCTTGGTTATCTTCTTGTAGAGTACTTTTCATTAAGATCCTATTCATGGACAATTATTTTCCATGGAGGAGGGGTAAAAAAAAAATATCCAGTCACCTCTTCCTTCTTTGCGTTCTTTCTCAGAAAAGGTAATCTGTGTTGATTTTTCTGATATTCGTTAAAATGTAAGATGTAAATTGGCCTTTATCCAGCAACATTTCCTTGTATTAATTTATTTCAGGAAACACAGCTTTTAGATTTGAGTGGTGCAGTTCACTTCATGCGCAAAACAGATATAAAGGCAATGTCAATTTGTACAATTTGTACAACCCACCCTACTTACTTTCCTTCCTGCCTCTTTTGTGTGAAGAGACTACTTCAAGGTAAGAGGGGAAAATTCCAATTTATTTTTCATTTAAATCTTGACTTGAACATAGTTTTAAGTTAAGCAACTTTGAAAATGGTTCCTATTTGTCTAAATCATTTGAGCATTGCAAGACTGCATAGAATAATTCCTCAATGCCCTTAAGAATCTGGAACTCACTCAAGAAATTTGTGAGCACCAACTGTGATGGTAGGCTTTTATGTGAGGACTGGACTGAGATCACTAAGCACTGTCAGAAATACATACAATAGAAAAGGGATTGGTCACACATGACCAATTATTTTGTTCAAACTATTTGTATGGCAGTGACATTAAAAAAAAATAACAGATCTGGCTAAATCTCACGTGTAAAGATTTACATAGCATTACTGGTCATCTGTACCCTGCAGTTCTATCTCCACTATAATTTACATTAAAGCACTTAGAACCATTCTAATAAATTCAGTGGGATTAATGAAGCTATCCAATCTTGTTTCCCCCAAGGATGTGACACAATGGACCCAAGCTACAACACAAAAATTCTAGCTTAATATAAGGAAGAATGTTTGAGTTGTGGTCAAGCACTGGAACAGATTAGATTCCCCAGAAAGGTGGTGTCTTCTCCTTCCTTGGAGATGTTCAAAACCAGCTGGACGAGGCTCCCAGCAGCCTGTTCCATTGCGCCTGCTCTAAGTTTGAGTGCCCAGCTCAGTACTAGGCACCTCTATATCATTCCTCCTGACAGCTGTGTGAGGTCTGAAATGAGATGTGTATGTTCCTGTCACAGACAACACTTCAAAAAAAAACAAAAAAAAAAACAAAAAAAACCCACAAAAAAACCACAATGTTTCCACATCTAATGGCATTTTGTGCTCAAAACGTGCATTGTATCTTCACTAATAGTGAGCATAGTTACTTATTCTCCTCCAGTTTCTAGCTGGCTAAGGGTTAAGGCTGAGTAGTTCTCGGGAGCACAGTGCTCAGATTGAAGAGGCTTCTCTCTGGTTTTTGTCTCTGGGAACAGCCTTTCAGCCAGCCTGCACTCCTCTTGCTCTCCCCGCCTGGCATGGTGTTTGCCTCCTCTTCATCTGAGTACATTAGATACGGGGTGTGGGGGATTTACAGTGCTGCTGGCAGTACCAGACATAGAATAGGTTTGTAACCCTACCACTGTCTACCAGCAGAGAAAATCTTTGATGGAGATCTTTACAAACTAATGTACATGTAAGAACATAACCCCTCAGTGCATGCCTTTCATTAACATTAGTGATAGTTATGCATTTGCTGAGAGGAGAATAGTGAAACCTGGGTATGACGCGTGTGTGTCTGTATATGCAAGGCCAGATCCTTCACTGCTATAAATGCACGTAGCTTAAATAATGCCTCATCATGCCATGCTCACTTACATCAGCCAAGGAGAATCTGACCTATGGCATTATCAGAAGCATATACTTCTGAAGTAATGATATCTGTAGTTCATCAGAATTTATCTATAGTTTCTGCTATCTCAAAACTAAACCCAGTGGTCAAAAGTCAACATTCAAGGGCGTGCGTCCTTGAAGATTTATTTCTGAATGACAAAGCTGAGCTCTAAAGTCATGAGGTTTATCTACACTGCATCTCAGTAACTAGAAATGTGCTGAGCTCTTTGGATATTTGGCTAAATGCATCAACCAGATGGCTCCCCAGTGGGCAGAGCTGTGAGAAACATTTTGAAAGATTTATACAACATCATGTTACATGACATCATTTTGCCTTATTCAAGACAGCCGTAAAGGGGGTCTGAACTTCACAGAAGCTACCAGAGTCTCGGAGGATGCACAGGAAATGAGTGCATAGGCTGTGTCTCCGGCATTACAACAGAACCCGGCTGGACATGAGCAGATGACAGAGAGAAGTCTTAATGAGCCTTTCTTATGGCAAGTCTCTCTATGTACTTTCCAATATTCTTTTAGCGTACTTCAAATATAATCTGCTTAACAAAAGTGGGAAAATGTCAGTTCCCAGTGTGCAACCTGTTAGTGAAGAGATAAAACATCAAGATTTCAGCAGAGATTTTTTAAAAATTATTTATAGCATATTAAAGACTAAGCATAATGCTCTTTAGCTCAAACCTGTTCCTAAACATTCCTGCCAGATCCCAGCCTACAGTAGTTCTCTTAGAATTATATTCAGCAGTTGACTACTAAAGAAATGTTCTATTATTAACTAACATGTAATTAGTTCATTAAAAAATACCTCAGCTGAACACTGTGTAACATAATACAGTCTACTACGAGAGTGAGGAGATTTCAGGCTCTGAACAAATGGAAGTGAAATTACAGTGCAAAGAAGTGGAAGAGAGACCATGCCAGCTGGCAGAGTATAAAGTGTTTCAAATTACTGTATGTTTATGACCTCTGTGTTCTTAAACAAAATTAATTAGATTATGGTATTTGAGAATCTTGGAATGCAGTGGCCATACGCCAATCTTATCTGAACCACACATCTTAAGTTTAATTAAGATGTTTTAAATTTCTCCAGGTATTCCTTTTATACACACATATATACACACTTGTGTGTTTAAAGCAGTGCCTGCGGGAAGTGATAAACAGCAGTCAAAGATTTCCGAAGTGTGTTTAAGGTGGCAGCTTGCTTAATAGGACCTGGGGCTGACTCCATGAAGGGACTTGGTTCCAGCTTCAATGCTCACCTGCTACTTAAAGCCCTAGTAAAAAAAATCTGACTGTCAGGACCCTTTTTCAGCTGTCTCTGAAGCATGGGATGTTTACAGTTGTTGTAGGTGACTACAATTTCAGTGTTCAAGATCTCTCTGTGCTTGAAGTTTTGTTTGTTAGTCTATCAAGTCTCTTTCCTCTATCGATGCTGACAATATAGCACCTCTCCTGCATTGAGCTGGGTTAACCTTCACCCACTTTCCTGCAGGCTGTGAGAGCATCCACCGTCAGATTCAGTACCATCAAAAAAAAAACACAAATGGAGGTGATGATGATCCTCACTGGTGCTGCTCCTGAAGTCAGAGCATCCTCCACTTGGGCTGCAAGATGGATGGTTCTGCTACCTTCTCAGACTGAGGCAATTTGAATCCTCATCCCTTAATAATTAAGATGCCAGGCTGGATGGGGCTCTGGGCAATCTGATCTAGTGTGTGATCTAGCAGCTGGTAACCCTGCCTATGGCAGGGAAGTTGGAGCTAGATGATCTTTGAGGTCCCTTCCAATGCAGATCTGTGATTCTATCACAGCAGAAAGCTTCCTCACCATTAGAGGAAGGTATTTGGTGAAGGTGGGGCATCAGAGCCAGTAAGGCCAATCAACAAAGTTAGAGGATATACTTCTTTAATATTCCTCATGAATGTAACTCTCCCACCTTTTATTTGACCCTGTTCACACTCTCCTGCCCCAAGGAAAGCAGAAAAAGCTTCAGGGCAAGGTGAGAAAGTTCTTGGCTGGAAGAACCCTGGTAATGTATGTTCCAACAGAATGGAAAATGTGGGCTGAAATTTCATCAGGTTTACAACATCCTCAATGCTTATCCTAAACAGTAAGCTATGGTAGAGATAGACTATGAGCATGTTTTGAAAGAAAGAACAATCTCTTTGTTCCATCAGTTTTGAAAGAATTCAACTGGATAACTTTTACAAGACATTTAAGAACTTTGAATTCTCAAGAGAAACTTCTGAGAGAAAAAAAATAGAAGAAAAACAACCGTAGATCTGAAGTGGGATTTAGGCTAAACTCCCCCCATGCTTAAGTGCCTGTGCTGGGGCTCTTAATTCCCCTGGGGGAGGAGTGGTAATGCCCACCTGTATGCCTGGATTGATCCACTGCACCAGTGCCAAGCTGGAGTGACAGGCAGTGTTCAGAGCTCTCAGGCTTTCTGCTCACAATGACACAACTCAGCAGCTGGGTATCATTTTACAAGCTCAGTGCACTGATCAGATGCACAAATGCAGACAGCGATATACTTCTATGAATAGCCCCTTAACTTCAGTGCAGCCCTTGCTGGACTGGCACTTTAATGCAACACTATCTTCTGCTATTCCTAATTGTCAAATGGCAAAATGAAAGTATTAATAGCTGACATCAAGATTTCTCCTAGCCTCCCTTTCTAATCCCTTTGTATCATTGAATGGCCAAATAAACTGTAAAAATAAATGTTTGTGACTATTTGGTAGCTGATATTTTGACTAAGAAAAATAGATCTGCTTGCTCACTGCTACCTACTCAATGAGGTGTCTGCTCAGCAAACATGAAATGGACCGTTCATCTGTTGCAAATCCATATTAGTTATCAGACACAATGGGCTACTAAGAAAAATTAATCATCTATAAACTTGATCATCTGCTCCTTGAAACAGCTGCTATTTCTCGCAGGGATTTGATTACAATAACCTTTTGCTGCAAATTCCTCTTTAATTTATCCTAGTGTATTAGATTAAAACAATTTATTGCCCTGACCTCTGGAATTTCTTTCATTTTTGTTGTTTTCAGTGCAACAGAGGTGACAGAATTAATAAATTTCATCGTTTCTCCTAAATGTATTTTCAGTCTCATTTATTTTATCTTGACATGTCTCTCCATGCCAAAACGTTACTGTCCTCTGGTTGTAGCCTGCTAGCATATAAATACCAAATCAGTGTTAGATTTTAAAAAGGAACCCTCAAAGCAACCTCTGTTCTCTGCTGTAAATCATTTACAGTACTTACAAAAATCACAGAATGACTTCTTTGTGGATACCCCCTAAATGAAAATGGAAATAAGGTGGTTATTTTGGAGCAATCTGAATACATGGAAAGAAAGGTGTAGAGATCTTCACAGGGGTACTCAGCATTCAAACTTTATGTTTTATTGCAACACCAGCTGAGTGCTGCTATGTTTTCTTGTGAGATCCTGTAGATACTGTCCTTGATTGTGAAGAAAAACTTTTCATTGGCTACTTTTTCTAGATTTTGGTTTCTTTGGCAACTTATCCATAGCAGGATGAAAAGTTAGCTGAGGAATGTAAAGGCAAGTCTTCAGCACATAAAGAATGTGCTTATCTCCTACTGTCTTCCTAGATCTTCCCTGTATTCTATTGCCTAATCACTCTTGGACCACTGCTGGGTTCTTTGCAGGCTGTACCTCTGAGTCAGAATAACGGGAAGAAAGCATTGTGTTGGATTGATACAACCCATTCAGCCCTGTACAAGTGTATTGCTTCACTAAAACATTATCGCTATTTCCTCCTCTTTGTTAGAGGCCTTTCAACTGGTAAATCAGCAAACAAAATGACTCTGGAGCAAAAAGGGAATAAAAATGGCTCTGGCAGAATACTGTGCTGTTGACAGGTGATTTTTCTAAGAAAAGTACTTGCCTGGGGGTAATGGGCATAATTGGATACTGTTTTACTCCAGCTTAATGCCAGGTTTTGCAGACTCAAACAAGGCCCTTTGAATCCAGAAAGCTATTATTTAAAATAGAAAACAATTATCTAGTGTTCTGGCTAATGTCTGGTAAAAAGTAATTTGATTAACCAAATATGAGAATGAGAGGAAGTGTTGGTGTTGGCTTGTCCCAGCATTTTCCAAACAGTAGAGCACAGTAGTTATGCAACACATTTCCATGCTATGAAAGGCTTTTTTTCCCATACTGTAAAACGGGCGATACTTATATCATTGTGGTAAATGTATATGAGGGGGGTACTGGTTTCCATTGCTTTCATTTCTTATGCTGACATCTGGACAGTTTCAGTGTGACCAGAATTAGTCCCACAAGCTTAACTTTTGTTTGCTCCTGAAGAAGTCAGGCTCTTGTTGCCATGGCTAGCAGTAGTCTGATTTGGAAAATTTATATGCAATATGTTCAAAGTCAATGCATTAACAAAAGCTGTGGGAAAAGGAATGTGCTCAGAATCCAAAAGGCACAAAAGCAAAGATGGGTCATGAGCGGATTATACAGAAGCAGAATCTGCTACAAATTTCAAAGCCAAGCACCCTTCCCATCACACAGAAAAGGAAAATAACTTCAGAATGACCCTTACTCTTACTTAAACTATAAAACCTCCAAGCTCAAAAGACTTACAAGTGAAAACCAGCGCGCTTACAGTAATTGTTTTGAATCTCTCTTACGTCTGCTTCTGCTTCAGTCTCAAAGAAGACTCACGTACTTATCTGTCAGGTCAAGTAAAAGATTCTTTTTCCCTGCTGGCCTCACTTTTTTTTCCATCTCAGTCCCTAAACTCTCATTTACTCATTTATTTACCTGTGTTTATTCCTAAGGAATCTATGTTTTTCATTTTCTCTCTCAAGCTGCAGATTCTTTCCTGTGTACTATTAAAAAGTAAGAAAAAAATCTGTGATTCTCCATGACTGCCTCCCAGAAGGAGTCAAGAAGTCTCATTACACTCCCCAAAAGCTGGGTCAAAGCCCTGTACAACCTCTTTTACAAGACTGACTCTCTTGCAAAAGCGTATTTTGAAGGGAGCATGACTCTTCATCTGTCTCCTCCTTCCCTGCCACTTCAGTAGCAGAACCTTTCTGTAATGTGTCTTCAGAGCTGAAAGGTGCAATCAGATTATCTCTATAAATGGCATACACAAATCTTTAGTCTGCTGTAAACTGCTTGTTTGCAATATGATCCAGAAAAAACCCATCTCCATGCATAAGGAAATCACTTTAGGTCTTCGCTTGTGTAAGTTCTGGGTTTTATGTGTGCATACTACAGGTAGGATTTGAAAATTAGCTCTAAGAGTGATTCATAAAAGAAAACTTTCATTATTTGAAGCATAATAGCTGAGTTACTTCTGACTTCAGCAACTATCTATCATAATTCAGTCCATTTTAATCCTTTTATACCTGAGTTCATTTAAAAACAGTGAGCCTGAGCTATGCCTGCTGACCAAAGACCAATTTCAGAAAAGCTGGACACTACAAAACTTTCTCATCTCCTTCTTTCACTGAACGAACTGCAAAATGACCAAGAACTAAAAATCAAAACCCGACAGTTATTCCTGACCTCGCAGCTGCTGGCTTTACTTGCTTGAGTTGTTTTCCAGCCAAAATAATTCCCTACCCTGAGCACAACTTTGAAAATTACATGAATTCAGTATATGCAGCCACTGTTATCTAAAGACCTGTGCGGCCTTATCAATGTGTACTGCGATCTTTACTTCTAATTAATACTATTTGTATTAATGACTGCCAGTTGGCCACTGTTGTGATCAAAGCCCCAAGTATTTTGTGCAGTATAAATATATAATCCATTTATACTTTGGCTCTAAAGAGCTTACAGCTTAGATAGACACAAACATTACTCTTTTGCAGACATGGAAAAGAAGCTGAGAGAGATTAAGTCACATTCTTGAAGCCATGCAGAAAGACTGAAGAGGAACCATGACTTGAATCCAGTTCAGTGGAGTGGGTATCTCTCCCCATCTAATATCACCAAGACTGCTCTTTTTCTGGTCATACAGTCAAGATTTAGAGTATGCTTGGGGTGAATCAGTGTACAGCAATGTAGCTCAGACCATCGTTATGGCTTCTCCTCTCCCACCAGGAATAAATTATTTCTGTGCTCCCTTGAAGAGCAAACTGATTGCCTTGGGATGCACAAAATACACTTTTGTAGCAGTTGCATCTCATAAAAATACTCACAAGAGAGACTACCCCTGAGTTCTGTCATAAGGTCTTCATTCTCTCCTTTCAGTCCCAACCCCACTCAGACACTGAACACAAGAGGCATTTATTAATGCCAGACATTGTAGATTTCCTATCATTTTATAAAGATGACATTCATGCTGACTGTTAGTTTAAGCTTTAAAAGAAGAGAACAATAGGATTACTTTTCCAAAGCAAATATAACTACTCAATATTGCGATTATAGTTTCCCTGCCTGAATCAATGAAAGGTCACAGTTTCCTCACTGCTTGAAGAGGTTACTAAGCCATGGAAAAAAAAAAACCAAAAAACGAAAAACTGGATTCATGTATATTTGCAGGGAACAATATACAATTGTTGGTAGATACTCTCCGGGCACAGCTAACAGACACTGCACAGATGTTCCGTGGGCTTGTTTGGAATGGGCACAAGTAGCGTTTAAAAGCCACTAAATAATCTTAAACAGTTGCAGCTAAAAAATCTACACAAAGCTTGCCAGAGTTCCCAACTGCAAATAAGCCCCTTCCAAGAGCACTGTATCCGGACGTAGTGCCTTTGCCATGGCAGAAAACTGGCAGGGTCTGCTGCTGGTACTGAGGAGTCACTCCTGGGGATCAGTCACCTGTGATTATAGGGCATGCATAAGTATTTATTAATATTTGTATTAGTTTCATTCATAAGGGCCCACACTGAGATCAGTGACAGTGCACATGGGAAAAGATACCTCCCACTCTAAAGTTAACAAACAGAAATAGAATCAGAGCTTTCTCACAACTCCAGAATAAGCAGCCCCTTTTGCTGTGCTGTCCAAGCCAGAAGTCTTGGTTGAAGACCAATCATCATCTTCTTTCTGATGCTTAGCTAGTCGCAGGAGAAAAGGAAGGCAAGGTCTTAGATAAAGATATTACACTTACACAGCTCTCAGAGAAAAATGATAGAAACTTTGACAACAAAATATGAGAAGATAGATAGATTAATATATATATATAAAAGAAAGCATGACTGAATGTTTCTTTTTCCCTAGTGACTTTAAAGTCTTCTGGGTTGCTTTTTCAGAATTCTGCCTGCTTTCAGATATTCAAAGCAAAATTCTGTCGCCAGTCACTGAGTCTCACCAGACCTTGTTAATGCCTCAAACTCACAAACTAACCAACTCGGTTATGCAGAGAGACTATATATAAGATCTAGTCTGTGTTCTGGATACAAATGTTCATGAATCTAAACAAATTTAAAAAAAAAACTTTTTACTCCCATCAAATAAAATTTCTGCTTGTTAAAAATAATTGTGACAAATGCATTCACTCAGATGATATGTTACATATATATGGAAATAAACAGCCAGTTTGCAATTTCTACCTTCAGTTTGATGCTAGATAGTCTTGGTTTCCATTTCATAGCATATGCTGTGCCCTCTGTCTCTTCCTTTTGATACTATGAACTCTATCTCAAGGTGATGTCAGCAACAAAGTTTAATCATCCTGGTTGAGTAGTTGAAAACAGGAAAACTAGTCCATTACCACTTTACTCAAGAAAAAAACAAATAGAAGACAGCAGCTATCAAGGACATGGAATGTGATAGACAGAAGGAGAAGGAAATTCCCTTATCAATGGAAGTACAGGCATGCTTCCATCTACCCAAACTAAAAAAGAACACTTCTAAGGCAGCTGATGAAATGACAAGAACAATTGATAGAGCTGCTAGGGGAAAAAGAAGTGCATGACCACAGACCAACATAAGAAATTCTGGGGTTGGGTGAGGAAGATGGAGACAGAAGGTGTTCTAAAGAAATATCATTAAGATCAGTGATGATGAGTATTATCATCAAAACAAGCTCACATGCACAATCAAGGCAAATCTGTGAAAGTTTTTTTTTCTGAAAGGTTACTGACCTGTTCCTACTAGTTGAAATTCTTGCTCTTTCTGCCCTAAATTGGGAATAAATTAGTATTGCTATTCTAGGAATCATTTGTAACCCATAAGATATATCTTAGCTTCTTATGGAATCAGAGAATTATAGAATGGCTTGGGTGGGAGGGGACCTTAAAGATCATCTTGATCTGAGTTTCCATTGGATCTGTATCCCAGAGCAACATGAGGTTGAGCTGAGAGACCTTGTTGCTATATGGCTGTACCAAATTCCTGCATGTTTTTGCAGACCTCCAACATGTATTTATAATTATGGATGGAGAATGTCACAGTACTTCTATGCTATCATACATGGCTGAGTATGAATGGGAACCTCAATTCCCCTGTGAGCCGATGCAGAATGGGAACCACTCTCACTGCAGCTGTGTTCTTGTACAAGCTTTCCCAGCATGTGAACAACAACAGATATTCCTTGAGGTTTCATTTTAGACCTTCTGCAGAGAAGACAAAGGCACTAGATCCTTGAAAGGAGCAGGAAGAACACTGAGCCAAAGTTTTAGTGCAAATTCATAGTGCTGTATAAAGTCATTACATAACACCCTGTTATTCTGTATCCATGTTCGTTAAGAGTTGCCAGAATGTAGAGTGTGAAATAGGATTTTGCTTCTATTTCATATGAGGCGTGGCTAAATAAGCAGAAAAAGAGGGCTAAGAACATATGCATGTGACATCTGGGTGATCAAAGGAAAGCTGTCCATAAACTGGCCCTCCTTCAGGAGCAGCTGTCTGAGGACAAGGCTAAGCCTTAGCACCACCCTTCAGTTGTTTCGACCAGCAAAGCACAACATAATAGTATTTCAAACTTGCTTGCCTCCTAAGAATTATTGACAATTTAATGAGGTCATTATCACCAAATGTATTATATTTAAGCAGAAGGCTGATTAATCCCTTAATTATAATTGCATCTGTTTATTCAGAAGTAGTTTCAGTCTGGCTAAATGTGTCAAAGTTTGGCCACTATCTCTGGCTCCTTTTTGATACAGAAATTTCTGACATTGTTCCCAAAGCTTTGGTGGAGCCATTAGAACAGCAGTAGGGGATAATTTGGCAGATAAATCCACATGTCCAGGAGACTGGAGACTGGGCTTTATCACAGATTTCCTGTGGACATGGGATAAATCACTTAATCTCTCAACCCCTTGCTTTCCTCTTTCGTAAAGGGATGATAACAATCACCCATTTAGCAGAGGAGTTGTGACACTAAAGTAATTACCATTTCTAAGACCTGTCGATATTCATAAGTGTAATCACTACAGAAGCAAAATGTATTACAAGCATTATTTATTTTACTATGTAAATGTTGCCGTAGCCTATAAATACCCTCAGAGTTTGTAGATTAATTAGCTGTTCTCCTAAATATTCAAGTGAGAAAGAAACTATTGCCAAAGAAACTATTGCCTTGAGTTTGAAGGAAGTAAGTAATGAATGTACAGTTCTCACTGAAAAGGTATAATTTGGACTTGAAATTCAGCCACATAATGGTCACAGGGCACTGCTGGTAAATGAGTAGTAGTGCAGTAACAAATGATTAAATTGGAATAGTCCATGATAATATACAGTTTACTAATGGGAAAAATAAATATCAGAATAAATAGCCAACCATATGTGCTCATGGATTTCCCAAGTTCTGATAGCAACTTATTACTGAAGTACTTAAATCAAAATCTAAACGTTTATCCACTGTTATTATTGCCCTCATGAAGTCATCTTTTAAAAATAAAGTACAAGTCTGATCTGGCATATTATATACTAAAAACTTCACCGTAGTTTTATCTTCATCAAAATGAATAATTTAATTTTCATTTCTCATTACTTCATTGTCATGGCTTTTTTTCAGGACTTTTTGGTTAACTTCTGTTGACAAAATTTTTAATGTAACATGTTACCAGTGTGTTTCAGAGTACTGCTCAACAAAATGGAAAATTAAGCACTCGCTGCCACAAATATTTTGTGTGATGTTAAATTCTGATAGGAGAAATTGCATAAATCTGTATTTATGTTACTCACGGTTGCAAAACTCTCAGAACTTCACAGATCAACTAATGCACCTGGACATCATAAACTGGAAAACATTAACATCTTCTACACACTTGTACGAATATTAGAAGTTCTCAATATTTCACAGACCTTAAATTTTCCCGCTTCATGACATCTAGGTACATCCATCTACTTATTATACAATGATAAAAAACACAGGGCTTGGAATGTAAACCTTCAAAAATATATAGAGAGAAACTGTTCCAAACTCAAGAGGATGCTGGAGACCTCCTCTCAGTGAGAGGATACAGGAGAGCAATTGCACAGCTAGCTCACAGGTCTTTCACACTGTTTCAAGCCTGTGTTTAATATGTTTCACTCCATATTTAGAAGCCCTTTCATATCATTCTTTCTCTGTTTTAAAATTTCTCTGAAATTTATTTGTCTGTATGACTGCCTTTAAAGAGTGTGAGAAGCAAAAAGCAAATTTTACCCTATACATTGTGTACCCTCTCTTCCACCCCAAGTCTGGACCCAAAGTCTGCTCTAAAATTTATTTAAATTTAAAATTGAAAATTGAAAGACTTATTTATCAAGTATAAACAATAGTAAAGTAGAATTTATTCTGATTACCAAATGGGCTAAGCCCCATTAATATTGGTGCCACATTTGAAAATATAAAGGATTTATAATCAAGAAGGAATTTTGCAAGAAAAAATTATCTGTGAGACTTTAATAAGCTTGTAGAATACAATACTCTAAAGTACATTATCCATACTTTTGTCTTTAAAATATTGACAATTATAGGCCTATCTTAACATCTGCTTTCAAACATAACTTAAAGATGGAACCTAAGTGACAGATAGCTTTATATGTATAGTCAGAGAAACAAATGGTATCCCACAAGAAACATGGTTTTAATTAGCACCTCATCAAGGAATAATCACCAGGCATTACACTGTAAATTACTTTAAGTTAATTTTCAGCTAATTTAATTTTAGTGAATTCTCACTTATGGAACATGCATCCAAACTTCTGTACATTGCATGGCATAGACTGCCATTTACATCTCTTCAAGACTGCAGAGAGCTACACAGCTTATATAGCATGGAGAAATTAATCACAGTCCTTTTTCTGACAGTTTAAATCCAGGTTTACATATGCTTCAACCAATAAATCAGCAAAAAACATAAGTTAACCTTGTATGATCGGAGTGTGATGTAATAAGTGTTAAATTTAATAGAAAGGTTGTGCTTGGTAGTTGGATTGCCTTTTTGTTGGACATGCTATGATAAACTTGCCATATGGATTATCAAGCAGGTGTGATTTCACCATCACATGGTAGCAACAAAAAGAGTAACTTCTTTAAGCACCCAGAACCAGATAGATTTTCAGTGAAAAGTTCTTCTGAATTCTTTCTACAGAGCCTCCACATTAAAGAAGTGAGCAATGAACAATCTGCACTCACTGCTTCCTGCATTTCTGGGAGTGGAATTATACTATACAAAGAGAGTGCCTGCAGCTGTCGGAGCAGAGCTCAGTGAAATACGCCAACATTTTCACATCACAAGAGCAGATGTGGTTGAAATTGTTGACAAGAAACAAGGGCACAAGGTTAAATGCAGATTTTCCATATCAGTTTTTTCAACTGTCTTTTCCAATTAAGGCAAGGATGGTACTTGGCCAGGGAATACTGTACAAATCTTATGAAAGGAGTAACTGGTTGGGGAACAGAAGCTTGTGTACCATATTCCAACTCGTAACAGTGCTGTCTGGTGTATAGTTCTTGATTTGATTTTTATTTTTTAAAATATAATGGTTTTATAGCAGGAAGCCTACTTTCAGTCTTATGAATGCACGTGAACACCCATTAATGTTAATGGGAAACATGTATGATTTTCAATGCAAATGTAGTACATTTCTCCCCCATACACACCTCATTTTTCTAGGCATAGTTGGAGGGGGAAAACCGGTAAGGTCTCATACTTGAACTTGTGGGTCTGATCATCATCACTTTTCTACAGAAGCAACATCATACCCCATTGCATAATATGAGTTGTGGTGAACAGAGATAGGTATAGGGATGACAGAAAGCCTGTGTATTAGTGGTTCTGACTACTGCCAACCATGAATAGAAGGGGACTGAGCCCCAGAGAAGAGGTGAATAGGTTATAAAGTCATGTTGAAAACAAACACACAAAAAAAAGAAAAACAAAACACAGTACTCACTGGGGTGTTTTATTCATTCCCTTTCCCCTTTTTTTCAGTCTCAAAATATACATGGAGTCACAATTTTTCCTGCACTATACAAGGACTTCCTAAAAATTTATGTTTTTAATGAAAACTGATATTCTCTTTCAGTCACAAGGTTCAGAGAGATGGGACTGTAAGTAAAGCTTCGAATATTGTGAGATTCATGATAAAATCTCAGGGTCAGGCAATGCTGCATCCCAACTTATAGTTAAAACTAATATTCCAAGGAGGTGTATTTGCTGCTGAGTATGACACATTTGTTTCCTGGTGCTCCAGAACACCATTTCAAGTCAACTGAGATACACTACTATGATACTGGATCAGTGCAGTGCTGAACCAGACTCCAACTTTTATTGATGTTTCAGGCAATCTGCCACTTGGCAAGAGAACTTAGATTTAAAACATAAAAGCTAGCTTTAAGGCATGAGGGATTCACTAGTAACAGCAACTGAAAAGCTGAAATTGAAACCAAAAATTTGTATTACCACATTACCAGTTCTCTGAGACTTCTTGTGTCCCTTTTACTGCTGTCTTAATCTCTATGCACTGATCATTAATAACTTTTACTTAAAATTATGAGTGAAATGAAACATTGCATAATCTATTTTTAAAATCAGTATTACGTAAAAGTCATTTTTTTGCTCATGCAACCTTATTTTCTCACAGAACAGTTTGGAGTTGCATTTCATTTTTTCAGTACTGTAAATTATTTTGAATATTTTCAATATTTTTAACTTCTGGACAAGTGACAAATATTAGAAGTATGAGCTGGATTGGGCAGCTTTTTCCAGATAGATTAAATCTCCAAAGAATTTTTTCTCTCCCTACATGAACAAGTACAGGCGTTATTTGCTAGAGCCCGTATGTACGCAGTTAAGTATATGTTTTGTCAAATATTTGTGTTTGTGATTTGGGCATTAGTTTTCTACAGAGATTTTTGTCAGAAAAATTCTGTTGGTGCAGAAAGTAAAATCAAAAGTATAAAACACTGTGGAAGCAAACAAAATTAGCAGGCCAGCTAGCTCTTTCATTGTTTAAGAAAACAAAAGGGACTTGTTTTGCATTTTACAGCCAATGAGAGTTGGATGGAAAATAAACATTGCAATAGGCTAGCCAGACATTTTACTAATCTTGCTTGCATTACAAATTACATCTACTGTAGAAAAAAAAAAAACACCTTTAACAACAACAAAAAAATTATACTTGCTTTATAATAGTCTCTAAGTGTCTCCTTCCAATCTTATGTTTTGACCATCTTCAGAAGCAGGGATATTACACTTACAAGCAGATACTTCAGTCTGCAGTACATTTTTAGATATTTATTGAATGTGTCTCATTTTGAATGTTTCATTCTAAAGACATTTTCCTGTGTGTGCTTTTGGTTTCAATGAATTTCAGGTTTTCAGCAACTCATTCTTGTTTTGATGTGGTGACTTGCTGTTCAATAACCAAAAGAAGTAGAATTCTGAGCTGCTTGTTGCCTACCTTTTCAGAGGTAAAAAGAGAAGAAATAATAATAATACTGTAACTAATACTATCTAATAGGCGCATTGTGGTGTTTCACTCTTTTTGCCAACCTTTTGGCAAAATGTGCCAAGTAAATGGGTTTCTCTTGACTCTATAATCTTCTATTTTTCATATTAAATATGACCTTATGATTTGAGAAGTAACCACCAGGCAACTGTGTCTGGAGAACAGGTTTACCACGGTGAGAGCAATAAGAGAGAAAAATAGAGTAATCCAACCTAAGGCTTGCAATACACTGAATGCCTGTAAGGATAACAAGACAGGGATCAGAATCTAAACACCCCATCTTAAATTCTCATTGAGATAGCGTTCTGAAATAAAACATGGAAGTGAAAATATAAATGTTTCAGATGGGGGATACAACTGATTCAGAGAACCAAAATAAATCTCTAAGATTTTATAAAGTTAATTGCTTACTAGGAGCTGATTCTCAGTCAAGTAAAATGTCTACATCTGTATTTGTGTAGCTGCAGATAAATGGGGTCAAAACTTGCTGAAGGCTCAGGCAAAACTGCATTAAATAGAGTTGAGTAGAAAAAGAAAAGAGGCGCTCCAGCCTGAAAATCAGTAAGAGAACATAACTGAATAAAATAAATTTCAAGGAGAGCCACTCTGGGGTAGGGCAGAGTCTGTACGTTTTTGTTGGGGGCTGGGAGAAGAAAGCAGATAACGTGTGTGGCATACTTCACTCTATACGTGACAGTCTCATTTTATTCAGTGGAACATTCCTTGCTTCTAGTCTTTGTCTTATCAATTTAGATAGCTAACTGTTCAAAGTCATGAACGTTTCTTGTGAAGTATGCGTTTCAACATCTGCAACTTTGCTGAGGGCTATATACTATAACAAAATAATAGGTCTTCTGAAGTACAAAGGCCGTGAAGAGTATGAAGACATTTTTTATTATTTTTTTGGTAATTAGAATATAACCTTCCATATTTCACTAGCTGTAAAATAGACAACTCAAGAAACCAGTCACAGTGGAAAACAAAAAAAATAGCAGAAATTTATCAAAGTGACCTTTTCAGGCAACTCACTAATGTATCCTTTTCACCCTTTACTCTTGGCACACCTTGCTAATTTTTCATATAGTCATTTCATTATTTGTATCATACACTCTGAAGGAAACAGGGAAAGTCTATTTATGAGGCTGTAGACTCCAAAATAAAACAAGGAACTTACCTGTTTTCAGATAGGCGCAACAGTTTGGCTGAGAGTTTCAGACATGGTAGGTGCCAGTTTTGTAACTAGTCATTGACTTTCCTAGATATTCTATCACATTAATAGACCGAGACAATAGTCCTAAATTTAACTGATAGGGAAACAGGAAGAAAGTTGACTGAACACATTGTATGGAAGGGCTATAATCTGAAAAGTCTACAGAAGGGCATTTTCTAGCTGAACGATTGTAGTGCTGTTTTTAAGAACTCTGCCTCTTTAAAATACACAAAGAAGCAGATAACAAAGCCTTAAGGCAAAAAAAAAAAAAAAAGAAAATCCCTGTTCTATTACTATATCACTGGCTAACACATGATGAAATTCAATTTGTACCCTAGTCAGAGGAAAACAAATCCATTAAGATGGTGATAAAACAACTGCCAAGATATAACTGTTTGTGATAGGGATTCTTATTGTTACACCAACTCCAGAACACCATAGTCTTTCAGTTCCCATTTCTGCCTATTAATCTAAATGATAAAACTGATGGTAATTGAATGCAGTGTTTGTAAGTAAAATGATTACCAAAGAAAATCCAAGAAAAAACTTATTTTTTATGGGATTAAACTGTCGACTGAAACATAGAAAGGAAAAAGGAAAAGTAATGGCTGAAAGACTTGTTTACATCTCTTCAATTTCCTGTGTTTCATCTGGTTGTGAACTCCAGAGACTGAACTATTCCTTTGGGCTTCAGCATTTTTCTAAGTTTTCTCTCTGTTCCCAAATACCTACATTTAATGGCCAGTGTAAGTTTTCTAAAGTGCTTTCAGATTCCATAGAATTATAGAATCATAGAATTGTTTGGGTTTAAAAGCATAAGTTTCACTGAGTTTCTGGTTAGAGTCTTAATGAAGAAATTAAGACATCAAAGATTCCTATTCCCTTCCTGAGTGTCTCTATCCTACTTGTTTGAATATCTGACATTCAGTGCTGCTGTAAATTTAACTGATAGCCAAGTAACAGACTGTTTGTTCATATATATTTTATCAGGAGTGGGATATTACAAGCCTTAGAATCACACTAATTAATTTTTGTTATTAACTCTCTCAGAGACCTAAGTCTCTATCTCCAGTTTGTGGGATGTCTTGTCTTTCATATCATCCTTCCTTAGGAGTAGGTAATCTATTACGGAACTTTTTCACAGTGAAGAAAAGTGGTGGTATCCTATTGTAATGGGGAGGCTGACCCACTCTTGAGAGCATTTAGATAAAGTAAACATCTATACATCCAGGCAGTAATGAACCTTATGCAAATGAAGGCTTAAATTATATACTTTTGTCACAAAAAAAATAAGCGATAGGGCCTCTGTGTTCAGTCTGCTGAACTTTCTTCCTTCCTTTCTTTCTTTCTTTCTTACTTACTTTTTCATTCTCCCTTCCCTTCCTTTCCCTTCCCTTCCCTTCCCTTCTACCTTTCCTCTTTCTTTCTCAGTTTCCTTCTTTCTTTCTGTTTCTCTCTCACCCTCTGAAATAATTTTTTTTTTAATTTAATATTTGCTTGGCAACTCGTTCAATACACTGGACTGCTGTGGGAACTGGCTATTGATTAATGAACATGTTACTGTTCCATAGTGAAGGTGTATATAATCTGACAATAATGAAAAACTTTTGGCATAAAGACTGACAAGAGGCACTTTACTTATCATGTGCTATACTACTTTCATGGTCATTGAATACAACTAACAATGTTTTCCTACTTTAAACTTTTTACAAAATAAGCTGTAAAATTAGAATTTTTTTTGTAAAAAGAACTGAAACATCCACTCTTGATTTTGAGTATCTTCAATCAATCCATTGTTTTGAAGCAAGTAATTTTAGGAATATTACTCTCAAAAATCCCTTTTAGAATGCCAGATGTTAGAGTACATATTGTAACCAGGTTTCTGGGGAGGTGCATGTGGAGCAATGTGTCTTAGTTGACTAAATATCACTACCAAATTTTTTTCCAAACTGAGTTCCTTTTAAAGCTTTTCTACCCTGTTATGTACTAGAAGATTCCGCTGTCTTTATTGATATTGAAAAGTTCAAGCTGCTCACATTCAAAAATGCAAAAATGAATTCATAAACATCAATGTAAGTATAAAGCTTACAATTTTATTTTATTTTATTTATTTATTTACTTATTTTTGTATAGGGGAAATCACAGACTCCTTGTTGCCATTAATAAAATACAAGGCAATACTTGCATCAGGTCAAATGCTGAGTTAAGCCCTGGGCAGGCATCATGAAGTATAGTGTGCGCCTACAGCATTGCCTGGAAAGCCACCCCATTACCAAGATCAGCCTGGAATTTAATGTTTGCTTGTGAACTAGGTATTAAAGGGAGAATGCAGATGCACTAAATGGAAAGTTAACAGTTTTAGCAGACTGCACTCAAGATGAAGCAGATTTTTACTTCACCTGTTGACTTAAACATTGTAAATCTCTACATTCTCTCCATCCCTTTTCAAAGAAGCATCTGTTTCTCATGGTTCATTGAGATATTAACCATTTCAGGCACCAGGTGGTTTTTATGATTAGATTAAGATCTGACTCTACAGCCCTTACTTGAAGATTGTTATACTGTGCAAAATTTCTTCAATAATAATGGGAGGAAGGGAAAGGAAATGGCTTATTTATTCTCCATCCATGATTTTCACATCATTATACATAGTTGATTAGTGAAATCTGTATCTTTTTCTGTTCCTCTGGAAATTTTGCCCATTCAGCTTGAGATCTGAGGGTCTAGCTGACATTTTCCTGGTCATAAAATCCTGCAGCAGCAAAGACTTCCAGGCTGAGCTACACCTGCAGAGGCCAGCAGCTAACATCATGTTTTATAAATGTAATCAGGTGGCAACAAAAACATCTGTCTGTCCTGCCTACAATTGGAGGATGAGTGGCTGCAGAAGCTAGGATATGAACTGCAGAAACTGCTATTCAGAAGGCTGACTTGGGTATGAGGTGAAATGTGCTTTCTATTCCTCCACTCTGCAGTAGCTGGCTCTGGTTGCCAGCTGGCCCTAGTTACCCTCTTAAGTTTTGGTTTCCATGGCATGCTTTAAAACTCTTCCACTCCTTGTTTGTGGGCGTGGGCAAGCTTGCTCAGTATGCCTGTTCCATGTTACTTAGTGTCTTAGACTTCCATAGAGATAAAACTTCATAAAATACTTAAAATATGCTTTCTTTCTCAGCACTTGAGTAGAGAATGAATCTTACACAATAGATCCTGACTGTAGTATTTTATGCATGACCTAAGGCGTTCAGTGTGAAGGCAAGATATAATGTTTATGGAAGTTTGAAGAGTATGAGGTTTGTCTTTTCAGTCATTCTCTTCATCTTCTTAAAGTTTATTATATTTGAATTGAAATGGTGGAGTCATGTTTTCCATGGGTATCCTTTGAGATTTCTGGTGGTGTTTTTTTCCTAATTTATTTCTTTAAGCACAGCAGAAACTGCAGTTTTTTATCAACATAGATTATCTTCCTACCAAGAGGCGAGGCCTTTGTGAAACAAGCAGGGGAAGCCTGTCTCTGTAGTGATTGTGCTCTGGATAATAAAAGAGGAATTATATCCCCAATGATAGCTATCAGCTTGATGATATTCAAATCCACTGAAAATGAAATAGCAAATTATTTTCCTTTTCAGCTTTTATTAACTTTAAAAAATAGTTTTTTTGGACAATTAGCTAAGAACTTTTCATGGCACATGATACAACTGTTTTCTGAAAGTCCAGTTTTCCACATGTCTACACAATATCTCCAGATCATACTTTTCACGCAACAATATGCAGTGCTCAGAAAAGGGAAGTCTAGAGGTTAACATCTAATTCAACCGTACTTTGTGGTCAAAGCAGGTGAAACGAACTGGGATAATGAGGTAAGAAAGATGTGGAAGCCAAGGGTATAATCAAGGGGTTGTGAGAGGGCACCACTGGGCAATTGGGAAGAAAACTGGACCCTGGGCCTGGCTAGACTGAGAGAGGAATGGGAAGGCTAATTTTCAGTCTATATTTTGTGACTTATTCTTGCTTGACTTATCCTTATGTTACCTACTTTCTCTTTTTTAATTTTCAATGCCTTTTTAATTTAAAAAAAATGAGAAATTGACAGTGATTTACGAAAGTTATTGTTGCTTAGAGAGAATGTGAAGAGCCTTGGTGCTCTTATTACAAGAAAAATTCTTGAAGTGACCAACAGCTTTGTTGTGTGAATGTACATTCCACTAAGAGGGGGAAAAAATAGTATTTTCTAGGAAAGAGATTGTGTCCTAATGATGTTTAGAGAAAGAAAGGAAATTGGCAAGAAGTAAAATATAGCCTAAGAGTAAATGGCAGGCCTTGTGGTTTTGTTACAGTAGTTCCTTGTTAAACTAAGTTCTTCCAGAAAATTATGTTGTTGGGGATTGTGAAAGGTCTAACTTAATGAGAAACAAGCATGCTGCCAGGGGCCCTACATAGACACTAACCAATGAACAATGTTTTTTACCAATACCATCAATGGGAATTCAAAACAACAACAACAAAAGTCAGGCAAATATATAGGGGGCAGGGTAGAACTTGGTGAAAAACAAGAACAGTAGAACATCAGGGGAAAATTGCAGACAGTATCAATGCTTTTTTATTTTTTTAGTAGCTCAGAGTTTTCAGAGGATAAAACTGTGTATTACTACGGAAAAAAAAATGTTAAAAGAGGTATGGTATTTTCAGAAATTCTGGAGGCGGTGTCTGACAAAGAAGCTCTCCCACATCCACATATATGGTTGTTTGCTTCTGTAAAGTAATGTAGGCTTCCTGCTCTGTTAAGCAAGGACAAAAGTTGTGGGCCATGTTCGGGGCCTAAAACCCCATAGCAGGCGGAATTTCTGCAGTCTGAAGTATTTATTTACTATGTATTAGGGAAATAGAAAGGATCTCTCATTTTCAGTATCAGGCGTGGAAGTTTCAGTTACCCAGAAGACTAGTTAAAATAATCAATAACCTAGTGTTCTTCTGTTATCTCTACTGCAGAACTCCCTGTCTTTCATCTTGAATAGAAAAGATGCTTAGTTCCTTAAATCTGAAATTGCAATTAGAAACTGTTGTTAGATATTCAGCAGTACCTGAGTTTAAAAGAAAACTGTGGTAAGATGGTTCCTCCAAACCTGTATCCTATTATGTAAGAAGTATGCATAAGGAAGAATCCTGTAAGTTAAATAACCTCTACTGAAGATTACTGGATCCTGGGTAGGATCCAGACCAAACTGAACATTATTGTAGAAGCAAAACCCAAAAACAGTGAGAGAAGATGGTAAGGTAGATATAGGACACAAAAATAAATAAATGAAAATCTGTTTAAAGATCTTGACTGTGGAAAACAGAAAATAAAACTGAACTAAACAATGGAAAGAAGCCAAAACAACGGAGAATAATGTGATATTAATATGTATGCAGTAATTAAATTAAAAGAAATAGCTTGAATTAAAAAAATGTTCATGTTAAAAATTATCTACAATTTTTTCAAGTACCTAGGAGATATCTCGTATTCTATAATTATAGCTGTAGTTAAAATCAAACTGGTCTGTAAATAATACGACAGCTGCATAAAACCTGTTCATGAGGTGATATACTGTCTTTGCTAGCGTGTGTGAACATCTGCATGTACATTTTAAAACTTCATAGGCATGAATTTACCTCAGTCACAGGAATGGGAACTTCAGTCACTTTTTTATCCACAAAACTGTGATAGGGAGTAAAATCTTAATCAGTGAGATACCAGTGGTATTTTGAATATAATAGCCATGTAATAAACCTAAGGATATAAAACCACAATATAAATAGAAAATAGAATCTATGTTAATTTATGTTATCTTAGGATATATCCTAGTAAATATGAAATGTGATATTTAATAATAATAATTGTATTGACAACAATTGCAAACCAAACTCCAATTGTCTGAGGTGTGACAGACATTAATTTGGGTTGCAAGAAGAAATGCATTTCATAGGATCATAGAATGGCTTGGGTTGGAAGGGACCTCAAGGATCATCAAGCTCCAGCCCCCCTGCTGCAGGCAGGGCTGCCAATATCCATATCTAGTACTAGACCAGCCTGTCCAGGGCCTCATCCAACCTGGCCTTGAACACCTCCAGGGACGGGGCATCCACAACCTCTCTGGGCAGCCTGTTCCAGCACCTCATGCCACCATGTATTTGCAGTCTTAGTTACTAGCTACTTGATCCCCTGGCATGACCTGTAGAATCAGAACAAATTAAGGCATTCAGGCTAAAGATGTGAAGGTGTACAATCTCATTTAGAATTTGTAGGAGTTCAGAAGGAGTATTCGGTCATTAACCCTGTACCTTGACGCTACATAGTGGGCTCATGTTGCATAGCGGGTTTTCATAGCTCAGTTAAAGGAGCATGTAGGAAACACATGTTTCCTTATGATACTAATGATACTGACCACTGGGATTTACCAGATGCTTTTTCTTCTTAGATTTGAGGGTTATGATTTTGAATGACTGTACAAGATGCATCAGGAGAGTAGCAGTCTCAAGAGGCCTGCTCCAAAAGACGACTGTTTAGGGAAACAGCAAAATATTCTTCACACTACAGTCTGATGGGAAGAATTTGTAGAAATTCTATGAAAATCTGACAAGCATGTTACATCTCCTTTATAGGTTCAGGAGGTGTGGAAACTTCAACAGAGCATCTGAATATTCCTTTGTCTTATCAGAACTCTTTTTCTAAGTCTTTGATATTTATTGTGTACACATGTTCATAATGCATGGCATTATGCATGCCATGTTTGATGCATGTATCAAACAAACAAAGCTTTCTCAGAATCCTAGAAAAAATGGTTTTAGGAGTTCCTTTGTTACAACTACTCCACATTTTCATAAAAAAAAAAAAAAAAAGCATGTTTGGGTTTAATTACTACTGTGCTCACTGTCTTTCTGGGGTTATAGAATTGCAGCACAGAGGCATTGATAGAAAAGCACAAAGGACCCTTGTGCAGAATCTAACTTTAGTTTGCCCAGTTTAACTTTGCTAGTTTTCGCCATCGAAATTCATTTAATTACAAAAACTGCAAACACAAATTTTCCCTCTCCTCTATCTTGTCTGTCAGGACTAGGAATTAATGAGGCAGTTAGTTGTGGGTGTTTGTTTCAGACAATCTGATTACCATTATCGTCTCCAAGTCTCCTTTATACCTCTTTAAACAGCTCAATCTCAACCTCTGTAAAAATGTACGAAAGTTTTTGACTCTTGTTGAATAAGATGCGTGTTTGTTAAGTGGTTGATGATTTTTTTTTATGTTTCTTGGGAACTCTGAACATTTTAATGAGCTACAAAGTGGTAAAGATCTGTATGATGCCCAAAACCAAGCTATTTAACTTAGGGTTTTCTTATAGCATATGCACAGATTTGAAATGTGTTCTGGGTTATTTGTTGGTGATGGCTGTTTTTTTTTTTTTTCTCTCTTTTTTTTTCTTCCCCCCTCAACTTCTGGCTCCGTTCCTTTCAAAGCTTAGTGCTAAAGTTTCCCCAGGCAGCATTTTCCAAAACAGCTCAATTTGTTGGTGTCATAGGCTTGCTTAGCACACACAGGACACATTATTCTCTATTTATTTTGAGTTCCAGTATAAACACATTTGCAGCATTAAGACCAGCTCCCTTCTGCATGCCTGTGATTTCTGTTTGGTGGGTGCCAAGCTGCTTCTGTAAACGTAAGGGTGTAGCCAGAATCCACTTTGGTGGCTATAGTAACCCAGTCTGTCTTTCACTTCTTCTGCTTAGCAGTATTAGGTAGTAAAAATGATGTTAGAAGCAGAAGATTCTGTGCGTTCATGTACATTTTCACTTCATCTAAAAGGGGGGAAAAAAATGGCCTTGGATTCATTTATGAAGATATGCTTATGATGCAAACGCACAGGAAGTCTTTAACTCTGTATTAACCATGGGATGCTCAACATGTATGTATTTGTCTGTGCAAGAAGCCTTTTGTTCTTTGAAATATTTTCTCCTCCCTCTCCACCAGCTTGTTATAGTCCAATAGTAAATATTACTCAACAGCATGCAAGAAATAGCATGTGTGTGTTACTGTTATGAACAGTCGTCAATCTGGATAGAGTACAGGTAAAAAGAAGCAATTGCAGATACCACAAGCACAGGCATTCTTCCTATTGCCTTCTTGTATGCTTCCAACTTTTTTCTCCATTCCTGGCTATGCCACCACCAAAGCAGGCCAAACTTGTTGTTGATGTAACCACATATACTGCACTGATATTTCATACCAGTCTACAAGAGAAGCTGGCAGTTCTTCCAAGTTGGAGTTTCTTTTTTTCTGTGTGAATTGAATTGGAAAAAGTTAGAGCAGATTGCTCATTTGGTGCAGAGTCCATTGATGCAGGAGCTGGATCCTTGCTCAGTCAAAATGTTTACCATCAGCACTGCAAAATGTAGCCCACAGTTTACTCTAGTGATTAATAAGCCACACAATAAATACATTTTAAAAATGAAAGTTTTTAATATAATGAATTTGCTCAGTTCTGTATTTGTCTTTGCTCATAGGATGCTATTCTGTGCTTACAGATTTCCTTATTTATATCTTTTCAGAGACAGCCCTCCATGGAGGTACACAGGATTCAACATAATTCAACATATGTTTTCTACACAGTATAAACACTAAAGTAGTAACAGATTAAAAAAACCAAACTACTACACAGGTAGTAGAGTAACAGTGGATTAGAAAGTCACTGAATATGTGTTAGGACACGAGTGTCAGCTGGCTAAATGAGATATATTTCCACTGAAATTGAGGATCTGGCTTTATACTATCTAAGCACTTGAAAACTTCAAGACTTGGCTGCTGAGCTTGTGAGAACAAGCTTTGCTGCAAGATTTTCAACATTGAATGCTTGAACTTGGACCACAAAGATATCCTTTCGTACAGTATTTTGGCATTTCACCTTCTGGCTTGGGCCAGAATCGAGATGTACATGAACATGGAAAATAAATTTTAAGGCAATGGAAATGTTCAAATGGAAACATCAGATGGGTCTGTGCTAATGTTTAGTTTGAGGGAAAACTTCTGATCGCAGTTATTTTTATGTGTACCATTTCATTCATCCGCCATTCAGTAGTGGTCATTTTGAAACACACTGAGCTTGAATCTCCCAGGAGGGGAAAGATAATCTTGTGGTTAATGCACAGAACTAGTAGTTAGGAGTTCTGAGTTCTCAGTCATCTAGAGTGATTTTAGGCAATTCACTTAAGCCCTGATTCAGCAAAGTATGTAAGCATGCGAATAACTTTAAGTACATGAGTGACCTTATTAAATCCAATAGTGCATTTAGCAATGCTATGTAGCTATGGGCTATTGTAAACAATTTTTGTTGATGATGATTAAACAACTGGTATTCCTCATGCTGTGTGTTCAAGCTTTGGAAAATAAAAAGAGAATGCATTGGGCAACAGAAAAATTCCCTATACAAATAGGAATATTGATAAGTACAAAACACTGGACAAGCTTTGAAAAGGGTACTAACTCTTTCCTTGTTTTTGGACTAAACCTTCCTGTGTGAGGTCTTCAAGTTTCTGGGGAAGTTTTTGTGATTTTCTTTGAAATAGCTAAGTATCTACCTAAAAGTGTGGAACCCAACCAAACTCTATTCAGATGGAAAACATCTAAAAAAGAGTTATAAAGTATGGCTCTGAAGAGGTAAGAGAACTAAGGAAACTGTTCCTTCTGTGAGGAAGAACTTATGTGTCAGGGGACTCTAAGATAGAGTCTGGAGTTTCATAAGCACCAGTGCAGATTTTCAGGACTTCCGTGGTAAAATACTGAAAATAGTAATGTAGAAGTGCATAATAAAGCACAGGGAGTGAGGGGGTGTATTATCCATTACTCTGCTTTATTACACTGCTCAGGAACTGTGAGAGCTAGTGTGAAATATGTTGGTTCTCCCGGCAGATTCTCTATAAATGGGAAAATCAAAACTTATTCTACCACCAAATAAATACACTGGAGGTTAAATAATGTTGTGCTAGCTAGTACTATTCACACACAGCCCACACTAGGAACTGCTGAATGGTGTGCCCCCACTGGGACTCTTCAGTTATGCTTGGATGGGGGTTAATTTGAAATGCCTCTTTAATATGAAGTTGCATCTTTACATCCTACTGTAAAACAGACAGCAAGCTAGAACTGATCCAGATTCACATCCCTCAGAGTCCTTCACTGCCCCTTTATGTTAGAAGCAAATGCTTTCTGCTTCTACGCATGTTAGCATTGTGAAATAGTGAACACTTACAAGGCACTGCAATGAGCAGGTATCTTCTCTTCTCCATTTCATAGCTCCAGAGGAGTAAGAACTACTTTGTCTATTACAGTTATTTGGAGCTACTTCCTGTGCAGGAAAAAAGACTATAAGAACAAACCTTCTGCCTCACCGTACAGACTGCCTTGTGTTGTAGAGGAATCTCTTTTACTTGGGAAATTTTCTCCTCATGTCCTCTTTGCCTTGGCCCCACTGCCACATAAGTGGAACTTATCTAGGCAAGTATTAAATGGGCAGTTTTATTTCTGCCATTGTGACCCTGGCAGCAGTTTTGTGTACCTCCATATCATTGCTGGTTTCCGAGACAACGCAACTGTGTCTATAGGAAAAACAGCCACAAGTAATGCTTTCCTTTGAACTCAGACAGGTATGCAGTTCTCCACCACAAAGGTCCTATGTAGGCTGTTATGTCTCATTTAAAGGACTGAAATTTAATGCAGGCAGAAGCTCAAGAGCATTATCACCAAGATATGTATATTTACATAAGTTATTTTCCTTAAGCACATGAAATTTTTTCTCTGCCTAAGTGGACAACTCAGCACCTCTCTCTCTTCTAAGAATTTCTGGAATTCACCCAGTAGGTATTGTGGCACCAAAGTATCAGGATTCACTTGAATTCACACATTCCCATCACCCAGGAGGATGTTTCCCACCAGGTCTTGCATTAAACCTGACTGAAGTGAATCTGAAGTCCAGATCCCAACACTGCTTATGCATTTAATCTCCTGAGGAGAGACCAGAGACTACGATCCTTTAAAATTTAGATTTCTCACCCTTACTCAATAAGGATTTGCTAGCAGGCTGTAGGCTTTGCAACTTGAAAATAGAAACAACGACTCCCTGCTTTCTTAACATTGGAGGGAATTTGGAAAGGAAAATGACTGAGATGGAGAGGGGCACTGAAATGTTACATTAGCTGAGGCTTTGTATCTCAGAAGTATATTTTATGCTTGCAAGAAAGTTATTTGTGAATCTCCTCTAATCTACTTTCCATGTTGATGAATGTCAATTAAGAGGATTTGGTCTTCTGTATTAGCTTAGCAGTATAAGAAAAAAGTCCTGAAAAATCTATAATCATTTTTAAATAACAAAATAATCCTAAAACAGAATTAATGTGATTTATATTTGTATTTAATTGCAGAAATAAATTTCTTTCTCTATGGCTGAAGCACAAAATCAGCACACACAAACATTTCCGTAGGGGACTCAGTAGCTTTGTTGGTCCCCAGGATCATCATTCTCAGCATGACTAGTCTGAGGAGGTTCAAGGCTCTAATTTTGATGTTATTTTTGGAAATGGCTTGAGTTTCTGCAGTTTTGGCTTTAAGTGAGATTGGAGTCATGCTTCTCAGCCCCAGCTGCCAAGCTAAACTTTTCCCTTGGTGTGAAAGCACGTGTTTACCCACGTGCAATACAAGCTACAACATTTTGCTGTAATTGCATTTGTCAAACTTCTTCCTAAGAATATTACCTCCAAACAGAATTCACCTTTTCTGTTTGTCTCTGCTTAAAATGGAAAAAGAGTTAAAAATGCAACCAGAATGTATTGTATATGAGTTAGTTTATTTTAGGGTGAAAACAACCCACAGCATTAGTTACTGTTATTATTGTTAATTCATTGCCTCACAATATCAGCCTCTGTATGACCTGATGAATTTCCACTACACATTCATTATTGCAAATGCATTTCCAAACACTTCATATAAAGCAGGCTACAGATAGCTCACCACATTCTTATGAAAAGCAACATTGTGAAACAATACTGGGGAACAGTCATTTAAAACAAACCCTCAGTATCCACATTCCAGCAACACAAAGCAAATAACAAACTGACAAAAGTAAGTTGTTTTTACACCTGTAACAATTCCTGTGAAGCTGTGTTCCACTGTGTTCCAGCTGTGCATTAAATTCTGTCAAGTAATTTGTACAGACTCAAATTTGGTACCTGGTTACTGCATATCTTCCAGTAGACTAAAATCAAATTCAATGTGGCAGCCTTGTAGGAGGGCTACTAAAATGCCAATTTGACCTATTCGAAATCTAAAGCTTCTTGAAACTATTTGTACCAAACAAAGACTAACCTGAGCTCTTCCAAAACTCAAACCACATTTCCTCTGTGGCCCAAGAGCAATAGAGTGTAATGCCACTTTATGCTCCTAGTCCCGTTTGTCCTTAAAGACTGACACCAAGTCACTCTAGTTTCTATTTGCAGCTAGAAATAATTTTAATGAAGAGTAAAGGAACGACTTGCTGAAACACTGTCTCATCCGGTCACTCCTGGATACGCTCCGGCCACCAACCCACACTGCTTTTACCATGCTGGCTGCCAAGAGATTTTCCAGTAAATGTTGAAGTTGTTGCTTTTTGCAGCACTACCTTCACCTCTTTGCCTGCCCTTCAGTCAGGGACCTACAGTTCTGTTACTGACAGTAGAATCCCAAGTAAAACAGAAATTAATGAGAACTGTTATTTTTTATTTCTTTAGCCATTTGCAAAGTTTTGTTCAGGCTAGCAGACGACAGTGTTCAAATAATGTATGAAAGAGTGTTCATCTATTTCTGGCCTAACCAGAAACAGACTGTCTGGTACGTCTCACTGGAGAGGTTGTTCACTGAAAATTTCAACCTTCATATTGTAGAAGCAAGAGGTCTAAGTATACACTGAAATTTCAAAGAATTCATCTGGCCAAAACACTCAACAGGCTTTGATTTCCCTCTGCTACTAAAGAGCCCTGTTGTACTTTCTTGAATTTATTACCATCTAGTGCAAGTCTGTCTGTCATCACTGCCCACTGTTTTCTCTAGTGGAGCAACATTTACAGGGTGTATCTTTACTAGAATTTTTAACAATTTTTGGTCAGACAAATTCTTGCACCAGGGAGATACATATGTGTGTTATCCTTTTCTCAGAATGCTGGCAGACATCCACAGAAAGAAAAGTACCATATGAAATGTGTATGAATTAGACCCAAAAATATATACTTCATTTCTCATTCCATTCAAGACCTCAAAAGCTATATTCGCAGTTAGCTTTTTTGTAAGCACACTAGAGATTTGATAAAGTTTCACTTACTACACCTCAATATGTTGTTGCATTTGTTCACCTGAATCCAACTAAGAATGTGAGAAAAGAAATCCTGCATCAAGACAAAGATTTCTTTAACTCAGTAGCCCATCCTTGGCAATAGTGATAGTGCACTCAACAGTGACCTTTTCTCTTATGAATGACAGAGCTCCTCACCATCTGCCAATACGCAATTTAGGGGGGACTGAGTTGGGGACTGAGTTGGATTGCTTTATTTATTCACCACTGGACCTGTCCCTAATGAGCTGGTGTAATCACTAAAAGAATCTCTTTAAACTTTTGGCCTTCACAACTTCAGGTTGTAACAAGTTCCAAAATATAATTATATGCTATGTGAAAACATTACCCCCTTTGTCTATACACTAGATGTACTCCTTTGATGAAGATACTTCTCTCCTTTGCTTTTCCTTGGACTGTTTTTCACATGTTGATTCTGATTGGCATCAGGAGATCAGGAAGACACATTGCATCTTGGAAGAAATGCAATAAAAATAATGTGGCCTGCTCCTCTCATTTTAAGGGCACATTTATATTTGTTTATCTAATCAGGTCTATTACTGCATGTGCTTTGCAGTATGTTCAGGAAATGTTCATAAGAGCTGTCAGGAAAGAACTATTTGGAATTCAGTTGTACTTGAGAAATAATGATACATTGCCACAGGAAAGGTTAAAAACAGTTTGTGAAAAACTCTTCAACAGAAACAATCAAAAAAATTCGTTGGTTGCATGAAGGAAGAAAAATAACTCTACTGGGCTTGATACTGAGTCATCTGTTTATTCCCAGTGTATAATGACAATAAGAGCTATTTACAAAGTTTGTGGTTGGATTGTGTTTTTAAACACTCTGCATACCAGAAGAGTTCAATATGAAGGCAAAGAGAAGGTGCCTCACTCTGATTATTTTATGCAAAAGAAATGTACAGTTAATTGACAATAATAGGAAATTCACCTGTTTTCATTTTTCACTAAAAATTAAACTCTTGGACAATATAATTCAAGTACTTGGCTTCATTTCATAAATCTGTTTAATTAAAGAGAGAATATTTATGATTTCTTATGGTTTGATATGAAGTAAGGTAGCTGAGTGTGTGGTGTTTCCTAAGTTTTACTTTGAGATCAGGGTCTTGGGTCTTCTTTGTAACAAATTATGTAGGTTACAAACTGTAATGAATTGAAACTGATGATGGCTGAAAATAAACCTGTCCTATAAGCTGGAACCTCAAAACCAATGCTACATTCTGCTTTCTTTTAATTTCCTACATTACACCCTAGCAAGCTATAATCTGTGAAAAGGATGTAGCAACTACCTCACCAAAAAAAGAAAGATAAAAGAAGTACAAGCAGAAAGTAAATATACAGACAGAAGAAGCATCACCATGGACTCAGATGGAAGGTCATTTGGTATTCTTTTGTCAAATATGTTTAAAATGGATTAACTTCAACTAGAACAACTTTAGAAAGAAAAACTTTTGCACTCATTAGAGGAATGAGAGGAAATGAGAATAAATTGTTAATTTAGCTTAGGAGAACAAAAGCAAGAAACGGATTTGTTTGTGATCTATGAACATTTTAGAGGGAGTTAAGCAATTTATTCTATAGAACAGTGATGATCAAGAAGCTAATGGCTTTAAAGTGGGAATGAATAAACTGAAAAATAAACTGAAAGCGAGAAGAGGTTATTAGCCATCTAAATAGTGTGGTGCTGATGCAGCCTTCCAGTCAGACTCACAGGAACAGAAAGAACTTGATTTGTTTCCGAGGCAGATTGTGTACCATGGTTACTTGCAATAGTAAAGGGCTGCATTCACTGACCTACAGTTCTCATAAGGTTTCATGTTCCTGTCTTCAGATACAGTACTTGGGTTTAGTTCACTGAGCTGTTAACCTCAATCCAGATCTTCAGTACAAATTTTTGGCTAGCGTGGTCTTGACTGAAACCAAAGAAAATATTTTTAAGAAAAATCTGCAGCAAAGTGAAATGTTTTGGGTTCTTTGGCACAAACAGAACACAGCAGGTAGGGTCATAAGAAAAGAACTAATATAAGGCATATATTTATCTCCATACAATTTCTGAGCAGATGTTATTCTAACTGATAGCATATTTAATTTCTCTTGGTCCAGGTTCCAGGTACATGAAAGAATTCTGATACTACACCTGGACTCACAGAAAAAACAATATTTAGATGTTTTTCAATATCTGAATTTCAGAGGAAGCAGATAAAATATTTGTGATTGGCCTCCAATTATATCCTTAATAAGCTGATAAAAGCACTGAATCATAGAATTATAGAATGGCTTCAGTTGGAAGAGGCCTCAAGGTTCCAAGCCCTCTGCCAAAGGCAGAGTTGTCAACAGCTAAATCAAGTACTAGATCAGATTGCTCAGGGCCCCATCCAGCCTCGCCTCAAACTCCTCCAGGGATGGGGTATCCACAACCTCTCTGGGCAATCTGTTCCAGAACCTCACCACCATCTCCATGAAAAACCTTCCCTACATCTGCAGCAGAAATGCTAAGTCACAGCTTGAAACAGTTATTGAGGACCTGGTGGGAAGGCAGGGCCAACCCAGGGGAGCTCAGGTGCATGCAATGCTGCTGAGTGACCAGAAGGGGTGAAGCCAGGATTCACCCCTTCCCAGATCTCATTTAAGCGCTGGAAGTGGGGGCAAGGGTATCTTGCTAGAGATCTCTGTGAGCTTGAGACTTCCTGAAGGTAAGTAGCTCTTTTCCTTTGTTTCTGTGCCTACAGCTGTTGTATTTGAGCAAGTTTTCACTAGCTGCAGCCTGGGACTTTGCTACTCTGCTGTCACTGCTGTGTTTTCTATCACATTGCAGCATCTAATCTGCATCTTCCTTCCTTTAGTTTAAAACCATTCCCCCTTGTCCTATTACTACCTACCTGGGTAAGAAAAGTTAATTTCCTTCCTGATGGTAATCTCTCTTTAAATATTAGAAGGCTGTAATGAGGTTACCCTAGAGCCTTTTCTTATCCAGACTGAACAAGCCCAGCTCCTTCAGTGTTTTGTCATAGGAGAGGTGCTCTAGCTGTCTCATTTTCTTGGTCCTTCTCTGAACCCTCTCCAAAATATTGATAATGTGTTTGCATTGTGGACCTCAGACTTAGACACAGTACTCCACCTGTGGCCTCATGAGGACAGAGTAGAGGGGGACGATTATGTCCTTTACCCTGCTGGCTGCCCTTCCGATGCAGCACAGGATGCCATTGGCCTTTCAAACTGCAGTGCGTGCTGCTGGCTCAATTCTCTCATCAATGAGGACCTGTAAGTCCCTCTCAGCAGGGCTACTCTCAAAGAGTTCTTCTCCCAATCTGTATACATATCTGGGATTACCTCAACCTCATGCTTTGATTTACTGAACCTCATTAGGTTCGCATAGGCCCAATGTTTGCATTTATTTTATGGATGTCAGCCTTCCAAACTTCAGGGCAGATTGGCTATAGATCCAGCTTTTGCAGCTTGGCCCAATTCTTAGTGTACATTCATATATCATCTATTTATATTTTCTTATTTATCTTACTCATCAGTAAATCTCATTTTCAGAGAATTCTCTCAATTTTTAACTAAGTCAACATTATATTTGCCAGGCACAGTATCATTACTGAAGTAGGAATTTCACCTTGTGCCAGCAGAAGTCATGGGACTTATGCCTGAAGGCAGCCTGCAAATTATCTTCATTAAAGGAATACCAGCAACTGACTCCAAGGCTTATATCTTTAGATGAATAAAGAAGCCATATGAGTGGTATTACAACTTCTGGAAGAGGAATGGTGCTGCTCAGTGAAAGGCTGGTAACTTGCTTCAGGCAGGAGGTATAACTAGATGACATTTGGAAGTCCCTTCTGCACAGCATTTCTATGATTTACTGTGATTAAAAATACGCAGTTAATAGTTGAAGTATTTTTAGCTTTGGCTTCAATCATTTCTCAGAAGTCACATTTGCTGTGGAAGCAAAAAGATTTTCTATGTAGCTTGAAATGCAGCCTTAGTTATAGTTTGAAAACATAGTCTGTATTGCTTCCTTAGCACAAAGACAGTGCTTTGCATGGCATTGTGCTCTTTAGGCCTTTTCTGTTCTCTGTAATAAACTCACTTTAATAGCAATGGTTTATGATCAGGTTCTCAGAGACAGTGAGTTGACCCACTTCAGTAATGATGTATTTGTAAATACAAAAGCATTGTGAATCAGCAAGAGTTATTAACCACTAGATTATTTATATTATTTTAATCATAAGTAGATAAAAAAGTAAATAAGAAACTTAAATATATTTTGTAGGGTAAAACTCTTAATTAATTTCACGTTTTACACCAAATATGTCACCAAAACCAGGAGTTTACAAAATTGAAACTGAAGGTAATTAAAAGCTGAAAATAGGCTGGCAACCACGAAATAAGAGCTTGATAAATGAAACTGGGCAAGGTGGGATACAGACAAGCTAAACTGAAATGAATGAGAGCCCTTCGTTAATAAATTGAATGCTGCTAAGGAAATGATATATATTCATTATCTGTATCATAGCTCAAAATGCACATACTTAATCTGCAGCAGGAGTTTTCTGAGACAGGAGTGAAACTGAAAAGAGCAACACCACAAATCCAGTGTCATGATGACTTTACAACGTATACTGTTAAATAGTTTATTACATTTCTCAATATAAGGCTCAGAAAGGCCCACTAGCTTACAGTTTTCTTTGGCAAAAAAACCCAACCTGATTTAAACACAACAAAAAGACTTGTATGGGTTCAAGAAGGGTGATAAAAGCAGTGTTTTTTGCTATCATTGGAACGCTATCAAATTATGTGTCCAAAACAAATGAATCTGAATGGAAGTAGTTAAAATACTGGAGTAAACCAGTCCAATTCTTTTAAAGATATTATTGCTAGCAGTATCCTCCCCCATTTGAAATCTGCACTGGGAGATAGAGACCCACTTCAAGTAAATGAGTCACTTTTGCTTCCTAGCCAGAACAATTAAACTTCTTGTATAAAGCATGACCTGAAGCCTGCCCTTCACCACATCATCCCTCCTCAAACTCCCAGAGGTCGGCTCTGACATTTAACAGCTCACAAATTTAGTTTCTTAGCTCCTGAGGCCAACTGCATGCCTTTAAAACCAAAATTCTGTTACTGGCATTCATATATGTGCGTGTGCTGTACATGTATGCACATACACAGCAAGAATGTGGGTTGTGAGTTTGCTTTCAGCCTACTCAATATAACAAATGTGGTTTTTTTTTTTTTATCATCATGTAGAGATAATTTCTTTTTTTTTTTTTTTTTTTATAGCTGCTACAAGTTGTCAAGGTGCATATTGTCATACTGAGCACCCTTCTACTGCTTCAGGATAGAAGCCTGTCATATGAAACTGCATAAAAAGGATGATAGGAGTAAGTAAGAAAAAAAAAAAGTTAACACATTTTGCAATTTGGTACTGCTTTAAAACTACTCAGCTGTGAGCAATAGGTGAGAGTTTTCTTTAAGTTGTTATTGATCTCTTGCCATATTGTGCTAACAATTCCCTAAAAACATTAGCTCATTTCTACTCCACTTTTAAAGATTAGCTCATCTGAGCTATGTACTTTAGTGTGTAGGTGCTGAGTGCTAAATACAACTTAATTTTTCACTTTTTAGAAGACATTCTTAACAATAACAGCCACTTAATTAGTTTGATCTTCTGAGCAATTTATCACACTTCATGTTTTGGGATACAAACAAGGTCATTGTCTGACAGGTGGAATTTGAGAGGTGAGGAGGAGAGAATTTTGTTATTTATGTGTATTTCCCCCTATGATTTCTTCAATTTTCTAGAATGTTTCTTTTTTAGTAGTAACAGTCCTAATTCAAAACTGAGTAATTTAGAGCAAATAAGGAGAATGTGCATTTTCCTTAGCTGCTCTAGCCCTTTCAAAGAAATTCCCCAGTCAAAGAACAATTGACTATTTTGGGGACTTGATAAGGCCCAAGTGAAATTGAAACTACAGATGAGGGTTTTTTGTAAGTTTATTCTTCCAAATAACTTCTTTTTGTTATATGCAAGCTATAGAGCTAATCTTCCCTAGTGCAAATCATCTGTGAAATCCAATTTAAGATATTAAGAGGAAGTTATTATAAAATAATTACTTCATATTTTAAAAATCCCACCCAAAAACAGATTCCAGTTTTTTTTCTTAAGTTTGCAAGGACCTTCTGTCTTCACTGTGTCACACCCTTAGGCCATCAGCCTATCAGCACGGCTAAACGCATGGAAAAGGCCCTCTGAAGTCACAGAGGTTCATCTGTATAGGTTCACTTTCAAGGTGTTAAAGAAGGCTACCTTTTATTTTTTGATTTATATGCTGAGAGTTATTTTCTAAGCAAACAAATAACAAACTCAGATGTAGCAATGTAATAAGTTATTATGTTTCTGCTAGCCAGATTTTACAAGCTGGCCACCACGGTCCTGTAAAATTAAACCAACAGCTCATCACAGAACTTTGCAGCATGCGAGAACACAGAGATGGAGAAGCCCAATTAGGTCATCCACTCCAGCCCACCCTTCACCTCTGCCAACGATACAAACTTCCATGGTGTTCTCATTTTATCATAGCCCAAGGAAAATGAATTCCATCTCATATAAAAGAAAGAATGTAGGGTCAAACATTGAGACAGAGTACAGGCTGTGCTTACAATAGCCAACACAATTCTCCCTAACTGTCTTCCATCCAAAAGAAAAAAAAACAAAAAAACCAACCCAAATCACCCAAGCAGCTGAACACTTAAGTAATGGGCTATTTTAGTCATTTTGTGAAAATCGCTGACATCAGCAAATACAGTTACTCTTACTTTTGAATGACATGGTCTGTGACCTGGTGTTCCCTTCTTGGAGTTATAATCATGTTATGGCACTGAAGTCAATGGTGTTTCTATGCTGTCTGGTGGGAAAGAAAACTGCTTTTTTATTTTTTTTCACAGACAGCACATTTTTTTTATTATTATTTAATTTCAGGTAAACCAGACTTTCTTATACCTCCTGTAAACCAGTTTCTCACAATTTCCTAGTCCCTTTAATTTTGACAAGGTTAGTTCTGACTGCCTGATTTTGAGGTTATTATTTTGGAGAACCCTGTCTTTGATTTCCTGTGATCTTCAAAATCTAATTAGCAGTCTTCCAGAATTGTTGAAATCACACCACTGAATTGACAGAGATGAAATTGCTCAGCACCTCAACAAACAGAACAATTGGAATCTGCACAAGTGTGAGTCCCTCTCCTTCCTTTTCTGAGGAAAAAAGATGCTTTAATGTAAGTCTGCAGCAGATACTTGGGTCTTTAGGTTGTTTTTAAGAGCATTCTTCCAAGAAAGAATAGCATGAAGTGGTACACAACAATACTTCAAGGGACAACGTGTGACTGGAGGTTGCATGGTGCTGTGACTGTAGAGTACAAGAAGGGGAAAAATAAACAAACAAGCTGGTACCTCTTCCCATGTTTTTAATACCATGGTTAAAATTGTACTACAGTGTTGGTCAACATAAATAACAGGTGATTGTGTTTACAGAGGCCAGAAAGCCACTAACTTTTATCCTTGCCATGAAGAAACATTTATAAAATCTCCATAACTCCTGTTATTTATAGCACTGATGGTGATCAAACGTTTCCAACAAAGCTCCTCTTTTCTATTTTGCTTCAGATTTCCAAAAACTCAAGTTATGTTAAATGAATATAGATACACTCTACTTCAAGATACATGGTAAAGCTAATGCTCTTAAATTAATGTGTTTTACCTGTTTTTGTATATGTTACAAATTAGCTGTTATTTCTAATTGTTCACTATAACTATATGTACATAAACTATAACCCCCTTCAGTGTCAGAGAAGTCTTCTCCTAAATGACATTATAATCTAGGAATATATTTAAATAACAGCACAAGTTTTAGATTTTTATTTCATTCATAATTAAATTATGATTTACTTGCAAATCAAAACTAAAAGATGAAGTGTTAATTCATTTTTAATTCTTTTTTAGTAAAATAATATCGCAGTCCCATGGCTTACAGTACAACGCACAAAATGTAGCCAAAAAAATAGAACATCGCAATAGGGAAGGTGTACAGGAGTTTGCTTCCCATAGTCATTACTTTAGATGGTCATAGGAAAGCTTCTATCTATTGAATACATTTCCATAGTTAGCTAGCCCTTGACCTACCAAACAAAATAAAACAGATCATAGAAAAAAAAAAAAAAAATAGTCCAAAACCATGCAACTACTGCCTACCATGGAAACACTCTCCTTTGTCAGCTAAATATGCCTCCCTCATGTAATTTATCACTTTAAGAGAATACCTTCTTTGTTTGAGTCAAGGCACTCAAACATGACATCTGTGGTGATGTGTGTGGGATGAACTAATTCAAGTTATTCACTAGGAACTGCAGAGCTTTTAAAGAAGTAATGGTATTGTGTTGTTCACGGAGGTAAAAAGCAGGGCTAAAACAGATGGCAGAGAAAAATCTGGAAGATCTATGTAGGTCACTCTGAAAGTAATGCATCCTTGTTGTTTCCATGGAATATACAACAGATATAGAGAGCACAATAATACTGTAAGCAAGCTTGATTCTTTAGAGTCTAGACTAACTTGGCATTTGCTATCTTTGTCTGTATACAATGTTCTTTAGTCTTCATCTAGAATTGAAGCAATCAGAAGTCTGAAAAAGTAATTAATAATTGAGTAGTAATTAGTAATGATTGAACTACTGATTACTATTCTCCCAGCTACTACTGAATGCTATATAAATGGAGTGTAAGTTTTTCCCGAAACTGTGAAATATTTGCACCTTGTAGTACATAATGGGTACGTACATACATACATACATAATGGGTATGATGTTCTTTATTATTTGAGGATTCATAGAAAGATACTTTGAAGTTTTCTCTTCCATTGGTCTAAATCCATATAGTTCCTAGAGAAACATGTAGCAATAAAATGAATTATATCACCTAGTACTAGAGACTGAATTATGACTGAGCTACATTATGACTGATTTATATTAGGACTGAAATATATTACCTTATATTGTGTCAGCTGGAACATGACAATAGACAGATTGCCAGCTAACATAAGGTAAAAAGTACACAACAATTGTCTGTGATTTTTGCATATATTACTTGAATTTGCAGTGCATCTTAGAAATGCTGCCTTTATGCATAACGTATGCTGACAGTGTGTTTTATTGTTCCTTTTTATTTTAGGACCTGAATTTCCAGGATGAATGTTAACAGGTATTTCAAGCCCCACTGTGAAAACTCTTCCACAGATGAGTAACAAATGTCTCTACCTACAGACATAAAGCTGGTTATGGAAGAGAAAGGACTGAACTCATTGCCAAAGCAACTTTTGCTTGTAAAACCTGTGGAAGGGTGGTCTGTGACAGTAGATTAGAAACACAGGGAGTATTTCTGAGGGTTTATTCAGACAACAGGCTTCTTGAGAAGCCTTGTTTAGTCTACAGAACCTGCATAGGGAAACAGGGACCTTTTCTCACTTTACTGCCTTTAGATCTTTAACAGTACAAACAATGGTTGCTCATTGGCTACCTTTCACTAGGGCAGAGGAGAATCAGGACCATAGATGCTTTATACACATTACAAAACATGATCTGGCAAAAGACAACCAGGTCGCTCCCATGCACTAAGATAACAAAGAAAAGTATTTCTATCCAGTTTCAAAATATCTATGTTTTGCCTACTATGTATCATTCAGTATTGTGCAGTGTTAAACAACAATGGTAGAAGGACTATCTCAAGAGCAGAGAACCTTCACAACAGTAAAAGAACTGCTAATCTCATCTGAAAATATGGGTATGATGCTTTCAGAAGTTGGACTAACACCTTTGTGCCACACTGCCTGGTGCTATATGGGGCCTTCTGCTACCTACCGTATGCCCCTTTCCCTACAGAGCCACAATGAATGAAGAATGGAATGTGTTGTTTGTGAATGAGGGCGAAAACATGTCTTTGGCAGGGACCCTCTTCTGACATATTACATGCAATTTTAAAAAACAAAGGGGTAAAAGAGAATAATGAAGGAAAATGTACCCATTTCATCCCCCTCCTTCTCTTAAGATTTGCCATTACCATATGGGATCCTGTTTTGCAGGGCTTTGGATCAGTATCAAGGATTTTGTTTCTTCAGTTTTAAGAACTTTTCATCACTTTTTCCTTCTAGCCTGAAAATGCAACCTTAAATACTTTACCAGGGAATGCTTTGGTGTTTGAAAAATAATTTTACTCTGTGCCAGCATCTGCAATTGAAATCAGTGTCAATCCTGATTCAGTTCTGACTCCCACAGAGGAATATTCATTTTCACCAAGAATTATCTTTGTAAGTGTGTACACCTATTGCACAGAGCTGAAGAAAGAACAAGAAATTCTATTATGAGTGCACCCTTATATTGTTTGCTCTTTGTCTGATTCCCTCCATTCCCTGCAAGGCACAAAGGCAGAAGAATATGGTCTAACACAAGGTGTCTTTGACTCACAGGTAGGGTGGAAATCACAGCCTTGGATTACTCTGGATATAGAATGTGAACTAATTAGTAGGGAGGGGGAGAGATCTGGTAAATGACTATTATTATGATTACTGTGCAACAGATAAGCATGTACAGGACTTCAGTGTGGGAAGCTGGAATACCAAATCTGCCTTTTTGGGTTAGGACAGTGTTGGGTTAAGCTGAGTATTCTTCTGCCAGTCATCTTTAATGTGTGCTGCATTTGAATAACGTGAGAAACTACAACAAACCCATCCATGTGCAGCTCTTAAGGAGAGAGTTGGAGATCAGGAAGGAGTTTCACCTTCAAGTGAAGAATGAAATTTATCTTCTTTTCTTCTGTCTCAGCAAGTATTGTGATATGAAACAATCTACTTAAAATTCTGTGCTTAAGTAAGCACTCTTTACACCCTAGTGTTTCTCCTTCTCCGACAGTTACTCAGTGTAAAGCTGATTTTATTTGGAATAAATTCTGTATTTAAAACTGTATGTATCTCACAAAACCAGTGTTCAAACAAGTTTGATTCATGAGCCTTGCTGGATTTGGATGTGACCCCCTAAAGGTGTTACTGCCCATGGCTGTCCTGCCTACTTATGAACTGGTAGTTGACAAATCCATCTTAGAAGAGCAGAACAAGTAGTGTCTACCTGCTAGTTACAGTCCCTGTTCAGTATATTAACGAAATTCAGACTGTTTACATTAGTCCCTTGGCTGGCAGCAAAGGAATGGACACATTACATTGCTCATCCTACTATTCCTGCTGTAGTTTTGGTATCCTGCAACAGAACTGTGGTTCTTCCTTCCTTTTTTGAATTCCCACTTGATAACTTATAGAGGTGTCTGTGAACCTTTAAGCTACTTCAGTGGCAGCACATAATAGCCTGAAGTTTTGTATTCACACAAATTGCACAGAGAAAATTCTGCATGACCTTATAGCATTGCACTATTACAAGGTCTGTAACACAACTTTATATATTTGTTGTGTGAAAACATTTTGTCTAAAATCGGCTGCTTTCTGATAAATTTTGCTGCTTTGAGGGTAACAATTCTTTTAGCTCTTCTCATCTTGTTAACAATGCTCAACTTTCTGTATGATTTGTATAACTTTATATATGACAGTTTATGCTAAAGCTTTAGTGGAAAAAAATAGTACTGACACTCAAATTTTATCCTCTGGGGTTTTTGAAAGCTATATAATTGATTGTTTAGTGTCAAGAAATATTTCTTCTCTGTGTAAGATGATTTATAACCTTAGTTTTAAACAAATCTTGGACCTAGTTGAGGCTTCCACTTGAGTGGCTGATTAAACAAAAGACGGAAACGGTGACAGCTACTGTATAATGGATTTGTGATGAATTTCCAGATGATTGATCATTCGTCCAAAAACTTTTGAACTTCAAATATTTTCAAACACTGTCATGTCTAAGCTGTAACTTAGCCTGAATATCTGTGAACAGGAGGTGGCAAGAGCCTTGCAACAGCAGTGAAGCGAAATATACTCTGAAATAATTTTGCAGAATTACTTGCAATGTTTTTTATCAGTTCATCAATTCTAATTTTCAGTCAGGAGTTAAATAATTAGTTGTCATCAGACTGATTTCTATATGGGCCTGAAGTCAGAGTCAACAGGAGTTTTTCCTATTGGCTTCAATGGGATTTGGTTAGACCTTAAAAGGAAAATCCTTCCATGGGACTTTTCCCCTAAGGATGTAGCTGTTTGCAAGGGCAAACTCCTAACAAATTCTCAATTGCTCTGAAACACAGTCAGCAGCCTGAGACCATGAGAGAACATTTGTTTATTACTTGTTTTCTGCAATACAAAATGCTTATCTGTACAAAATACAAGTTGATTTCCCATTTTGAAAATTGAACTCAGCATTCTTCAGTAAGTGGATGCAGGAGATGCTCCTTGCTACCACACCATCTTTTGTCCCATCTCAATCCTTCTTTTTCTTTTCACTTCTCTTTCTTTTTTTTCTTCATCTTTTCTTAATATTTGCTCGGATGTTTTCATAAGAGCAAAGTGATGATCAAACAATGGCATGATGAAGAAAGTGGTGGTTTTTTTTAAAGCCCTTGGAAGAATAGCAGGGTTACCAGGAATTACCAGAGTGTTAAACAAGGAGTATTAGGCAGAAGTATGATTTGAGAACAGGATGCTGTTGCTCCCAGTCTGGACCTAACAGCCACTATCAATCATAAGCACTGTATCACGCTGGGAGAATGTGTTCACAGTGACACTGCAGGAAATAATCTTACCTCAGTAGGTATCCTTACATTTAACAGTTCACCTGGATAATTGCAACATATTCTTCCAGCACCCGATGCTTGATCCCAAATCATAGTGGAAATTTGGCTGTTGGTATTTTACAGGCGAAACTGCAAGTTTCCTTTTTATTAAGAGCTTTTTCCAGAGGCTGAGCAAGGATGTGAAAAAGGTAGCTGATACACAAACATTCTTCAAAAAAAAATTTGATCAAGTTTACCGAGTGTTGGAATCTAATCAAGTTAAACTAAATGGAAATAACCAAAGTATGGAAACAGTGGACAGGAGCCAGTAGTTCATACCCATGTGAGTGGTGCCTCTGAAGTCCATGGTCTAATTTATTCTTGGTATAATTCCATGGATAAATCCGCACTCTTGGGACTTCTCTGTGGGCTGCAGGTTCCAAGTCTCTATCAATAATGAAAGCTGAATTGCAAATCAGGAAAATACAGGAACAGGAAGAATCTGCTGATACTTACACATGTTAAGAGATGGAAACTTCCAAAGGCAGAGCATATCAAGAGCTGCAAGACATAAAAGTATGTCGGTTATTAAATGGGTAGACAATATATGACCCTTGCAACTTTTGGGAGTGCTACTGAAAGGGTATTCATAACTTTTTATTTTCATTGCAAAATCAGTAAATCTCAACTGCATTCTTCCCCTCTTCTGCTTTATCCCAGTTGCTTGTGTTTAAATAAACCCCAGTATTGCATTGTTTTAGTGCCACTGATAAGCTTTTAGCATAGTATATATTCATTATAAAAAGGCAACTTTCTATTGTGTTGTTAAATTTCTATTCACAGACTTAAAACTATATTCTTTTTTCCTTTTTCCCCCAATAGATTAATATCTTTAACAGGTGCCGTTACATTTTCAAAGAAATAATAACATATTTTCTTAAAATTTAAGTGCTTATCTTTAGAGAGCAAGTCATGTTCTTTGGAATCATTTAATGTGTCACATGGACATCCTGATTTCCAGCTAGCAGTTAAAATGTTCTCATTTCGACATATGATTATTTCTCTCTGGTAAGAATGTAGTGGCAAATACAAAGCAGTATTTTTTTTATTTCTCATCTTGATTATTTATATCCAAAATGGATGCTTAATTGAGAAATGAAGAAAGCAAGACATAATTCCTGCTTCAGTGAACTTGCATCTAATATATCATCATGGTTTTGAACAGAGATGAATGCTGCGGACAGAAAAAGAATAATCTGTGTAGCTTTAGGGTCAGCTAGGCATTCTCGGGAATCATTTTCCTAGTTATTCAGCCAGTAGAGCACTTACCATATATGTTCATAATATTTACATACCATACTGTTCTTAGTTGTAAAAGCTCAGGGTCATATTGTCACACGCCTTGGAGGATTAGTGGGAAAGTTACTCACTTGTAGCTTGGTGCCTGCTTGTCTGCGTGCACATTGCAAAACAAAAGGAAATCCCCTTCAATTCAACCTATGCCAACGGCACTCCTTCTTAACCTTAGCAGAGAAGGTCGGATTGGTGTAAGACTACTGACTCTAGGGTTTATTAACCTTTCAGTAAGTATTCCAAAAAGAATAAATACATATTAAAAGAAATATTGTCAGAAGTACCTTGAAGATTTAGGAGCACAAATCCTGAGAGTAAAGGATTTATGAACCCAGGCTGCGTAGGTTATATTTTTCCTAAGAGCATCCTGGGAAGCTGTCGTGATGCCTTGCCTCTCCCACTTTCTTTACATTACAAAGAGGCTCAGTTGCTTCCGGCGCAGGCTCTCCTACATGCCTGCAAGCACTCAGGTTTGCAGCTCTGCTGGTGAGCCTAACAGCAAGCAGCCTGAAAGCTGTGCGGCTGGGAGGTGCAAGGCAAAGCTGGCAGCTGCTCCAGGGGCCCGGCCTTCCAGGGAGGGAAGGCAGAATCCAGCTTTGCACGTGGGCTGTGGGGTTTTTTTCCCAGGTGTCCCAGCAGCTTTCCCCTTCAGCTCTGCCTTTTGATATGCTGAGTGCTAAAAGTGAGAAAAAAAATGTTGAAGAGCGTATGGAAGGTCACGTTGCCGCTACTATAACCACTCTGTTATTGTATGTGTTCATGCACGCTGTGTTTATGCTCACTATTGGCAGACACCCTGTTTTCCAGCCAGTATTATCACAAACTAGTAAAAATTTGTTATAAATTTGTAACCAGTCATCTGGACATCAATATTTCCATATCCATTCAAGTTCTAGAAATTTGACATACTTAAATTGTTGTTCCTCTTTGAAAGCTTACAGCTGCCTTTGATTTTGTTCAAGCCTGACAAGGAAGCAAATACCATTACCCTTCCCTTTTTGCTGATGGGGGTGTTGCTTATCTGCATTTCTTTCTTGGATAGTTCCCTGGCAATCCCTTTATGATAAAAGATGAAAAATATGAAGAAGTCACCTCAGAATCACTGTGGATTTTCTCACCCCTGAAAAAGAGAATTAAAACAACTTCACATCAGTGAAGTTGACTGTGATGCTGCCAAATAGAAATTATCATTATAAGGCCTTTAGCTGTTAGCATAACAAAATAGATCTTAGATTAATATTACCCAAAACAGCCTTTAATGGAAAAAAAGCCACACCCTGCTATGTCTCTGAACTTAAGGGATGCAGAAAAACAATGATAAGAGAGACCACACAATTCTGTACAGAGCACAGTGTTCCAAAAGTTTCACAAATAAGGGCATGGAAGAGCAAATTCTGTTGGTAGTTCTCATAAGTAAAAAATGACTTCATTTGTTATTTTACCGAATGACATTCTCTGATTCAAGTAATTAATATATATGTTGGAGGACTCATCTCAGGACGCCGCACTAAAGGTTTACATTTTTTGCACACTAACTGTGAATTTCATTATGATTGAAGGGAAAATAAGATGTACAGATTTTTGAACATCATAAGTGATCATCTGCCCCATGAAAACTGTATATTTTGTACACTTTTTCATCCCTCCTAAAACACGTTCTTACAGTGACCTTACAGCTATGCAGTGTTCCTGTATGGCAACCTCATGAAGAGGCCACTAAGTTGCAGATTAATTTGCTATCTGCTAGAAAATATTAATCTACTGTCATTAAAATGGGAACAGAACGCCCACATCTGTGTCGGAGTCAGACCTTTGGAGACCATGTTAATGTTTGCAGTGAAACTGTGTGATAAGGAGCTGTCAGAAACACAGGAACTCTTACATTCGTGCTATTCTGAGCTTCTCTGCTGATGCTGAGTTAGCAGTTAATGTGAACATTAGCTCATGTACTACCTGTAGCTCTTACACTTTTCCCTCTTGCCTTTAACCTGCAATTGTCTGTAAACAAATTTGGGAAATGGAAATTCCCTCCAAGCTTCTTGGCATCATCCTCTTTTTTGCTTTTTTCTATCACATCTTCATACATTCTTTCTTTATACAGTTTGATCTGAGAAACCCTTTTTAATTAGACTATTGCGATCTGATCACCACAGGGTCAAGGAAGGAATTTTTTCCTGGGGGGCAGCACTGGAGAATTAGCCCAGAGGGATTATGCTTCACTTGTTTTTTACTTTCCACCCACAGATCTGATGTTGGATGCGTAATGAAAGACCTCATGGACCAGTGGTCTGACCTGATAAGGCAAATCCTATTCTCCTTATGCTCCTATTTACACTGCATGGCTGGGATTTTACTTAAATCATTAAAATGTACACTAAATTGAGTAGCGCATGAGGAATCTTGAATGCTTAGTGTTATTTTTTTTTTTTTTGACTGAAGCCCTTAATTAGTGCACAAAAGGAATGCCAGAATAGCATGAGTCAGATCAGCTGAATACAGGCAATGTAGCAATAAAGGAGAAGCCCCTCTTCAGAGCTGAAGAACCTGAGGAAATAAAAGCCAATTTCCAGTCAGCTGTGAAGTGGATAGAAGAGCCTTTGTAGCCTGTAGCCACCACCTCCTGCACAGGACAACCTCAGAACATTTCTGAATCATCTTTGGGATTTATAGGAGCCAATGACTGATAAAGAAATGAGTTGATTTCCCCAGAGTCTTGTAATGGACTTCTGTAATCTCTTGTTTGAGGATTCTAACTCTCAGGGGGAGCCCTGGTGAAAGGACAGACCTTGTAGCTGCCTTTTCCATAGATTTAATAATAATAATAATAATAATAGAAGACCACCAATGACAAAAACTAACATCCTTTTATTTAAAGCCAAAAGTTTATAAGTTGATTTACAGAAACATTCCATTGGAAGAAAGAAAGAATGAAAAAAGTCTGCTAGTGAATAGGAGCTTGTAGTCTCAAAGTAAAGTCAGGCCAATAGTAATTTATTTGGAATATTTGAAATCCTCCCATGTGTATGAATTTTGTTAGGTGTAGGCTTAAGTCTGCTTAGTTGCTGTCCTTCAAACAAATGTAGTCACACAGTTACAAAGGTTGACCTAATCAGGAGACTGAATGATACAGAGCTGAAATCTGATTTCCAGTGAATATCGCCTAAATAATTTCTCTATTTAACTGTGGCATCTGTGTGCCTAAACCCGCTACATACTTCTGTAAAACTCAAGTCATTATATGCATGAGTGGGGAACTGCGCAAGTCTATGTGCTTGCAACTCTGAGCCCACAGAACTGGAGACTATTTCTCATCTATATAGAGTAGTATATGTTATCTAGAGCCTGGCCCTGCTACTATGCATCATATTTTATATGTTTTATTGTTCAGTAGCCTCAAGCTTATAAGTGTTCTGCTAGATTGTTGTCAGAATTTTGTAGAAGATAAGAGAAAAGAGGATGGTGCTTCAAAATAATGCTTGGGAAGAACTTCATACTCCCTGAATATGAAAAATGGTCATCATCCAGTTTTCACACAATCATCTCATCACTCAAACCAATTTTTTACTACGAAGTGTTTAAGAGACTGGATGACTGGATTGAACATACTCTCATTTAAAGTTTTGCTGTAGCCTCATCTCAGGCACAGGCAGAACATTAAAGATGGAGAAGCCTGTAATAGTAAATGGTTTGACTGGAGGAGGTGACTGCAACTGAATGCTACTACATCTGTAGACTTTACAAAAGTGTGGGTGGCTCTCATAGACTAAATAAATTCCATCATTATGAGCTTTGTAGAATGGATCTGCAAAGCTTTGTAATGACTATCCATGTATTTTTGATGTCTATCTATGGTTCTTACAGAGGAAGTACCGTGGATTTTAATAATGAGGGAAGAGATTTTTTCCTGCAGTATAATAGTTAAAGGAGACCTACAACTGTCCCCAGGAACTGAGGAATTGCTTCGAGGCTTCAGTTTCGTTTAATATAGGAAGAGCTCCACCCAACATGGACACTCTCTTTATCTGGATGGCAGGGGATGCATAAATCTCACATGAGACGGTATGCATACAATACCAGTATTATGCAGCTATCTGAGTAATGGGGGCCATGTCATCATTTGCAAATGATCAATCAGTGCTGTGTTCCCTACTCTAGTTCTTACTAAAATACAATCAGGAAAAAAAAAATTGTGAAGTGCAAACCAGAAACACTGAGGAAAAACTGCCTTATAAAAGATAGAAATTGTATCAAAAAGTGAATAACATCATTCACAAAGCCCCTTCATTTAACTATACCTGTGAGAATAACCTCCAGCTTCTTTCTCCCTCCCCCCTCTCCAACTTTTCTCTGGCTGCAGTCCACATAGCTGAAATGTTATACAAGAAGGAGCTCTTTGCTGAAACATAGAATGAAGGGTTGGTTGAGGGCATCAAAACAGGGATTATAGCAGAAACTCTCACACTCAAAGCAGGGGACAGTTTTTTGGTGTCCCACAGCATGGCAGGTTTACCTATGGCTTATCAAAATCTATGGCTATTAAAATGCTATTTGTTGCAACCAGCTGTTTACCATTTGCTATTGCCTTTTAAGATTGAGTGCATAATTACTCTCAGAATCTCCACTGGATCATTTAGAATCACTGTTGCGTATTGCTGCACTTTAATAATTTCCAAAGGCTGGTAGCTTATTTTCTAGGATGATGCTTGTAGGGAAGAAAAAGAAACACAACTTGAGCTGCTGTGTCTTTCCTTGAGAGAATGCCTTCAGGAGAGCTTCTCCTGCCCCAGGGATAACTTCCCTCATCTGTGCCCACATTGACATTCCCAGTGCAGGCAGCCCTTCAGTGTTTCCTCCTAAATTGTATTCCATTTTATTAAAAAGTTTAACAATATACCTACCACTAAAACTTCTAAGAAGAGTTAAGCATTTGTTTTGCATAGGAAAGAGGAGCAGAAAGCGAAAGGAAGAGATGTCCTACATGCCACTTCCACAGCTGGTGAGCATTGCTTCCTATTAACTGGACTCTGGGTGCAGAAACTCATCACTAATAACATTTTTCACTGGCTGCTACAAAGAAGCACATTAAAGAAAAAGTGTAGGCTCAATGCTCTGAACACTATTTAGGAATTCTCCAGAGAGGAACACAGAGAACCAGCATGAATAACTGCTAGCAACTTTCTCATTAATTAAAATTGGACAAGCAGCTGGCAGCTGAAAGGGGGAGCTGTAGGTGGGGGAATCCTGTGGTTTACCACTGCATTCCTTACATTCGTAAAAGCTATGGAATATTTCACTGTAGGCCCGCCAGAAATGTCGATGGAAATGTGAATTAAAAGAAAGAGCTGTCTGAAGGTGACAGAGATATTGGATGTGGCCCAGGTAATGTACAGACTAAAATATACAAAAATTTAGTGACACATACGAAACAACTTCTGGAAAGAACTTTTATTCTGCTGAAAGGTGATATGATTCGAGAGATGCTATAGTCTGCAAGATGAACCCGTCTGGGCAAGAAACTCATTTCAGAGAAGAGGTGGAATAAATTTTTCCCATATCATCTCTCTGAGCCCAAACACTGTGCTAAGGGTTTTGGCCAGAACTACTCAGCATCTCTATAGGAGCTTTGCTGGGTTGCAGCATGCTGTGGTGTAGCTTATTCCTGCCCACTCATGAAAAGATCATGACACTTACCTCTCATGAAAACATTCCTGCTCTGAAAGCCGGTATTTGCCATCAGCCTCGTAATAGCGTTGTTCTTGTCCTGGAAATGCCACCTCAGAAAATGACATGCTCATTCCTAAAAGAGGGTACCTTTTGTTTTTTTCTGATCTGTTCCCAGTCTTTGATTTAGGCTGTGCGTGTACAGTTGAACAAAATGCACAGATTTCCTCTTGTAGCTTATTCCTCCTGCTGGAACCCTTGGTCTTCTTTCCAAATTATCCCTAGTACAGTCATGGAAACACTTGGAAAGAATGTTATTATTGCTTCATAACCATGAAATTTTTTCTATATGGGGTGGAATACAACCTTATTTCTTATCCATTGTCTTTTCAGTATCAGTTCTGAAGGACTTTACAAATTATGTGAGGTATCAGTACTGCCATGACTTGGAGGTCCACAACAGGAGCCATCTTGCATGCAACAATTAAATGCAATTTCCTTGCACTTAGAACAGTGGAAAGTTGGCCAGTCATTATCATGTGGAAAACTTTTAAATCCCCCTGGTCAGTCACCACAGACAGCTGGAAGATTTTACCCCAAAACAAAAAATCATCTTGAAAACTGATTTCTTTGTTACTGCTGTTCTGAGTGTGAACCAAAGACTTGGGGGAAAAAAAAAATCAAATAAAAATGAAGGCTTTCTTAACTGTTCTGTCATCAGTAACCATAATTTCTTCCCCATGTCATCTTAGTAATGGCTCATTTCTGTTCAGTGGGTGGCAATTAGACAATGTTTGTTGCTCAAACATTTCCAAATTTCAGGAGGTGAGAGAGGAATAAAAAGGATGTTTTTAGGAGGGAGGGAACCCTCTCTGATTCCTCTGTTTCATGAACATTGTTCCCTATGTTAACTTTCTTGCTTGTGTAATTGGAGACTACTGGAGATTTAACTAAAGCAACCTCTAATAGTCCTTTTATCCCTGAAAAGTAAATATATGGGACTTCTAATGCTTCCTTGTTCTTTAATGAGGTGTTTTCTCTTTCTCACTTAACAAAAGTAGCAGACATCAATTTATTTCTTCTAAGACAACTGACTACAATTTTCTTTTCCAGCTGAATCTATTCTCTCTTCTTGTCTGCTGTGGTACAAGTGCAGTAAAGAGTGCTATCTGCCTGTTTTGCATTGCAAGTCCAGCTCCTGCCATCTGTGTTTACCACGATGGCTCCTTTTATCAATGGCTCATTGAAATCACACTCTTGTTAGTACCCTTTCTGTGCACTTATTTGTTGGAACATGGTGTCATTAGATTGAGGTATCTCGTTCTATATTACAATTTGCACTTTTTTTGGTAAGGGTTTGATTTTTTGTATGGGTTTTTTTTCTTTTTTTTCTTCACAAAAAAGTAATGAATTATCACAAACTTCCCATGAGTTATTTTCTAAAAGTCAGATCCTTACCACTGATGCACTGAACTATGCCTACTTGGGAAAATCTTTCCTGACATGGAATCAGTCCCCACAAAGCTTGAATAAAACACACCAATTTCTGAGCTGGCTTAGTGCTTGCATATGTTCCTAAAGACTTGTCTGCTGCACTGATTTGTAGAGATTTAACCTTTGCATGAAAATTAGGTGCTAGTGTCTGTTGCCTTCAGCTGAGAAAGCAAGAGAAAAAGTTATATGCTCCTGAAACAAAGCCTTTGGTTTTTAAATAAGATGAAGTTTTATGAAATAAACACATACAATGAATAAAATACGGCTATCGAATATATCCAATATAAATTTCTTGTTCTGCTGCTGCCGAGGTAGTTCTTTTTCAGGGAGTCTCTTGAATATTCCCTTCTAGGATTGGATTCCTTACTTTGCTTTTTCTTTCTAGTTTACACCCAGGCATCTTGTTGCTTCTGGCTGCAGAGGAAATTTCAGAGCATTTATCAAGCAGCTATTTATTTTTCTGTGAATTAAGGGGTCTTTGTTTTGTGGCATCTCTGGTAGCTACCTGGCATAGGGAAGATTTTTAAAGATGCACTCAGGCTATCTGATGAGACAGTTTTTTGATGGTTACAACAGGACACAGCTTGCTAATTCACTGGTCTCCTTGCCATTAGGCTGTGGAATGAGCTGCGCTCAGAAGTGAGCATGGTCTCATTCTGCAGGCTGTATACTATATGCAATTTGTTCTTTCATTTCAGTTTCAGACATTCTTCAGAGACCGTCTATAGCAAAGTACACTCTGCTGATTTTGAGGTTGTTGTGGTAACACTTCTTTTTGTATAATACCCTTCCACTTTTTAATGGAAGAAGTTTTGAAACAATCTAAATATTTCAGGTAAGAACACAGTTGGAGAACTTCAAATCAGTTAATTACGGTTAAAGATTAATAAAAAGTGTTTTTTTCCAAGGAAGGATTTTATTTCCATTAACCAATAATCTCAACAGATTCAAGTAATTAGTAAAAATCCAAACTTTTTATCACATTTACACACTCACTATATGTGAACGTGATATAGTTATTTATATATGCTAATGCTACAACCGTAACATGGTTCCAAGAAACTGTTTGAAAGATTATACTCACTTCTAAAACAAACTGGGGGAGAATCCAGCTGATATTTCTTCATATACCTGTGTTCCTGGAACCCGTATTTTCCTTTAAACATTTATTACTGCTCTGTGTGTGGCATAAACAGATAAAAGCAGTCAAGTATTACACAATGAAACATTTTTGTGATAGACTACTTTTTCTGCTGAATTGAAGAGCAGCCAAAGACAGACTGACCAGGATTATTATTCATCCCAATTTCGGTGAATTTATACACTAAAATGGATGTCAGCCTTTTCTGTTTCCTGTAAAAAAAGAGTGTATTTATGTTGAAATAATGATACTGTGTTGGATTGCTTAGTGTAACAGTCTGTATTACTTTCCTCATCCTACAAACTGATATTTTGTTCCCTACCAGTGAATCCAATGGAAGATCCCAAAGGAGGGCAATGGATTCCTTGGATCTGAATAGGCTACCGTCAGCATTTCCAGGAAGGTGTTAGAACTGGAAAACCAGATGCTTCCACAGTAGGTCTTCTCTTCATCTTGCAATGTCTTGCTGTAGTGAATAATCAGGTTTTTCTGTCTCCCAGAAAGCTTCTAAGCTTCTTCAGGTTGTCACTTTTTTCTTTTCCACTTGTATTACAACTTCTCTTTCTTTAAAATTTATTTATTTATTTATTTATTTTGTTACGACGTGGAGGGGAGGAAGGAAGGAGAAGGGGCTTTAAAATTGTCACATTTATGTATCTTCCTCTAAATCCACTCAAGACTAATGGTAGGATCAGAACAATGACTTGGCAGTCTGGTTGCACTCTTTCTTTTGCATTCTTGTATTAATTCTTTCCCCATTACTATATCAAAAATAAACTTATCTTTGTTTGTAAAATCCTTACATTGTTTATCTTCTATTAGATATTCTTGCACACAGTGATTTCCTCCCTTCTTCCTTCCTTACATGCCCATAATGCTTGCTTTTACCCTCTTCTTAGGCTGTTCGAAGCACAAGTAGCATCCTCTCACTCCGTGTACACCTTGAAGCCCAGTACTTTATCATCTTTGAGGTAAGGATGTCATGTTTCCAAAGTAATTCCTGCTCATTTGACATATGTGATTTCTGTTTGTTTATTTGTTTGTTTGTTTCCTATTTGATCTTCCTCTTAATTTACGCTCATGTCAAAATTTAGAGGTTTTCTGAATCACATCCTTACAAACATCTTGAATATGAATGTTTCAGGTGGCATCCCTCTGAAACTGTGATGGTGCTTTTAATCATCCCTCTTCTTACAACCATACATGTGACAAGGGCATAGAGAGCTCCCCACTGCCAGCCTTGTTTGGGTATTCAAGCTTGATTCCTGACCCTATGCTTTGTGGAAACTGGAAACTGCTCTGTCTTCAGCAACAAACAAGAGAAACAGAGTAGAAACAAAATCAGTTCCCAACAGGCACAACGTGGCATTGCTTGCAGTAAATATACTAGCAGTTACTGTGACTCTTCTCGTGTCCACCTCTAGAAAACAGAGAATTAATTTTCTAAGTTGCAGAGTAAGGACCAGAAAAAGGCTACGCAACTTCCACACTAAAATACAACACAGAAAAACATAAAAAGCAGAGTTAAAATATATATATGTAATAAAAACTGAAATACAACTTCAAAATCAGTTTCATTTTAAAAGGAACAAAACTATAATTTACATATTTATTTTTCTTTAAAAAATCCTCTTCCTCTCATCTTTCATTATTAAAAATAATACTGGTGTAAAAGGGACAGCATAGGCCCTGTGGCTTTTCTACAACATCCTCTATCTTTTTCCCATGCAGATAATAAAATTCTTGAAGTAAACAGAGGAGATCTACTAAAAGTTTCAGTGAATTCTAACAAGCACCTCAATCTGAGTATCTGCAATCATTGGATCATCTTTTGGTGTTGTGCGTTATCTTTGTGCTATTTTTTTTTCCTCTTGATCTCCTGGGAATCATCTGATAGTTGACTCTCCCTGAATTCTGTTTACTCTGTGAGAATATTTACAGTTGGATAAGGAGGTGTAATATCTGATGGCCTAATTCTGCATGTCTGAATGCTTCCTAGTTCCCAAGAAATCCCTATTCCATCTCAATTAGAAAGAAATCAATAAATTAATTATTTGCCAGAATTTCTTTAAATTTTGCATGATAGTAAATATGAAGGAATAAGGAATATCTGGAATGCTGGAGTATTTTTAAGTCTGTATATTTCTGTGGTCAAAGTTATGCAAGTCTTTTCTAAAATAGTGTAACGTCCTCACAGTAGAACATGCATACCTTACAGTTTTATCATCAAATGCAGAAACAGCCCTAAACATCACAGGCAGACAGACAGCTGAATGGGTGGTCTGAAACTCCAATCTTCCCTTCTCAGAGCAGAAGAGAAACTCAAGCATCAAGTCCTTGCAGAAGAGACTAATGTGTGGCTAGAAGATCAGATAATTGCAGTACAGTTTACACTGATAAGGTCATTAATCCTTGCTGTTCTTAGGTTCACATACTTAAAAACTTTTAATCAGTAATTTGAGTTATGAAGAAGTGGGTGGCCAGTTAATCTGTTATTTGGCTTTTCACAATTGATTTCATAATATGTTCTGGATAGAAAGGCAACTTCTCTCATGGCAGTGGATGGATTTTCCATCGCTTAGAATCACATTAAAATATCCACTAAAAACTCTATGCATGCATATGGAAACAAGCCAACTTATTTTCTTGTATTGTTTTGTTTCCCTCAGTATGTGTGAAACCTGTTGTTTGGCAGTTGCTACTTTTAATCCAGCAGTGTAGTACAGTGCAGTGTTTCAGGACTTTTTATACACCTCTGAACAGAAAGATTACAAAACAATTCATAGAATCATAGAATCATGGAATGGTTTGGGTTGGAAGGGACCTTTAAGACTGTCTAGTTCCAACCCCCTGCTATAGGCAGGGACAAGTCCCTCTAGGCCAGGTTGCTTGCAGCGCCATCCAGCCTGGCCTTGAACGCCTCCAGGAAGGGGGCATCCACAACCTCTGGGCAACCTGTGCCAGTGTCTCACCACTCTCACAGTAAAGAATTTCTTCCTAATATCTAGTCTAAATCTGCCCTCCTCCAGTTTAAAGCCATTTTTCCTCATCCTGTCACTATGTACTGTTATAAGAAGTCCCTCCCCAGCTTTTCTGTAGGTCCCCTTCAGGTACTGGAAGACCATTATCAGGTCCCCCTGGAGCCTTCTCCAGGCTGAAAAGTCCCGGCTTTCTCAGCCTGTTCTCATAGGAAACGTGCTCCAGCCCTCTGATCATCTTTGTGGCCCTTCTCTGGACGTGCTCCAACAGTTTAATGTTTTTCTTGTGTTGGGGGCCCCAGAACTGGACACAGTACTCCAGGTGGGATCATCCTTCGGTTCATATTTTTCAAATTTATATCCTTTTTGTAAAATGTATTCTGTCTGAAATATAGAATAACATCTTCAAAATGTCACAGTTTTGCTTTTGGTCTCATGCCATGTGGAAGCTACTGATGTCCTGTTCCCTCTGTCTCTGAACATAGTGTAACTCTGTTGGCTTTTCAGGAGCTTATAAAAGTAAGACAAGTCTGCCAACAAGGAGTGTAACACAGCTAAAAACTTCCCTAAAGCCTGCATGTCCAAGTCTGCTTTCAGTGCTTAACTAAGCAGCACCTGCCCTTGCTACTTAGGGGACCTGTTGTAGATTTAGGATGGCAAATCATGTGGAATGTGATCTGGAGTGTTCCCTGGAGCCAGATGGACAATAGTCGCATTATGGAAAAGTTCGGTGTTCTTCACTGAACCTCACAGATCTGTCTTTTGTAATTGAATAATTTAAGTAGGCGAACGGGAAAAAATTTTGCAAATTCAACATACTTGTGAAAGAAGGGGAAAATATGTTTTGGCTAGACCCCAAACTCCATGATGTTTTCTTTTTCCCTTTCAGTGAATGGCCTTCAAAGTTGGAAAAAGTAAAGTGGTACACAAATGGCACTTACTTTCATACAACAAAGCTTCTAAAATTTGGGAGGATCAAGAAAACCAAAAGGCATAATCACTTTTGCTTCTTCCCATCTCTTTCCTTTGCTGTCATTTTGACTAACACAACACCCTTGGCGATGGGCTGTAAATGGTGCAGGGGAAGGTAGAAAAAGTATTTTATTTGTTTTCACAAATCTCCTTCCAGTGGTGTCTTTTGTAGACATTCTCTCCCTTCCTATCAAAGCCTAAACTTTTGGTCTAAGTTACTTGACAACGACCCTTTTCAAGTACTCAAATAAAACATGCAACTTTATTTGCAGTTCCTGAGGCAACCACTATAAATGGAAGTAACACAGAGAATTGCTGTCAGTTTACTGTTATGTCACTATGGTGTCCATATATAAAAGCAAACTACTGTTTTCTCTGGAGCTGTAATAAATACATTTTGAGACAATCAGTTGCTAAGGGAACTGATTGCTTTCAGGACAGAATTTGCAAGCAGGCTTTGGGGAAGAGGCCCAAGAGGCCCTTAGTGTGCCACTGTGGTTCCCAGCAGTTGTAATAACTGGTAGGACATGGAAAAGGGCTGAGTCCATCCCCAAAACTGACCTCTGGCCTGTCTGCTGTGTTCTTGAATATATGTACTATTGGGCAAGCTGTAAAGATCAGGAGAAAAATCTGATGGTGCTGTACAGGAACTGTTAGGTCTCCACCTGAACCAGTGATTGAGCATCAGGTGAAGAGGCATAGACAGCCTTGGGAGCACAGGTGCAAGCAATTCATTTTTTTTTAATGGGAAACATCCAGATGTTTTCACAAAGATATTTTGAAATGAAAAATGATTAGCAAAATATTGCCTTTGATTCCATCACTGTACAATTAGCACAGTACAAGTGTTTTTCTTGGTGTTATGAGTAACAGAGGACCCTGTTGCTGCTCTATCTTTTCATAGTCACAGTGCTAGAATTTCCCTTCTCATTCTTTTTCTCCTTGGTATAGTCTTTCAAAATACACAAATTGCTCTTATATATTTCCTAGGAAAATACCAGATGTGTCCATCTTACTGTTTAGAAATTCTTAATGCTTCTAGTAGGCTGCAAGGGCACATCAGAAAATACATGCCTACCTCACATCAAAGTATTCGATGGAATACAGTTTTGATGTATTTGATGGAATACAGTTACCATCAAGATATTAATGATCTTTTCATGAAGTTAAAGCTATCAACTCCTCAGTATGTTCCTTACTTTTCATGTTAGAGTACGTGGAGAAGGGGGCCCAGGTGAACCTCATGAGGTTCAACAGATAGAAATGCAAGGTCTTGTACTTGGGTTATAGTAACCTCCACTATCAGTACAAGCTGAGGGATGTAAGGATGGAGCACTGGTCTTCAGTGGGTGTGCTGATGAACAGCAAGCTGGATATAAGCCAGCAATGTGCCCTTGGAGTCCGGAAAGCCAACCGTATCCTGGGCTGCATCAGAAGAAGCATGGCCAGTGCTGTAATACTGTGTGAAAGAGAAAATGGAAAATTCAGGTGTAAGTATAATAATTTTAGGATTGTCTACACCTAAGACAAAAACAATCAGAAACATTAAGGTTCCAAAATAAAACAAGTGGTATCCCATAATTCCTTCCCTTTTGTGTCCCTATTTCTAATTGGCCACCACTATCTTCTTAGGCCAGAATCCTGGCAGCCAGGTTAGATATGCCCATGTCTTCCCTTCCTTCTCTCACCTGCTTTCACAGTGTTTCTATGAAGATGCTCAATTCAACCCTGTTAGGTCTGGGAAGTGAAATAAGAATAGCCTGTTTTTTCCATTCACGCTCTGGATAGTCAAGACCGGGCTAAAGGTGAACAGTCATCCATTACCATAGATTTTATTATCATAGAATAACAAAGAGTACTGCAATGCAAACCAAGCTCACATGAAGCTGTGAGTGATGGGACACTTTTAAGCTGTTGTTTGACATCTGTAGTTGCAAATATGTGTTTCTACTGATTCTCTGCACGTCAGTAAGAAATTTCTTTTTCCCTCGAGTGCTAAAGAGCACTTTGCACAGCAGCTGGTCATACAACACCTCACTGCAACTTCAGTCACCAAACAAATGACACCACACACAGCTTGCTTTCTGGTCTATTTAGGAAACACAAGCCTGTATTTAGGCTTTCACATCACCTCAATTAGGCTTTCAAATCACCTCTGGCCAGCAGAAGGTAGGACACATGCACACCTTGGTGCTGTCAGCAGGGCCATGCTGACTCACTTGTCAGAGGAACATAACTCTACTGTGTTTGCTCAGCCGGCCAGCCTATGGGGGAGCGTGCTGAGTGTCCCGTGCCTTTGCCAGCTGCAGTGGAATTAGTTCTGTTGTTCCCATCCACATGGAGCCAAAGTGCTCTGCAAAGTTTTAGCAAGACTCATTTGCCAGTGACTGAATCAGCAGAAGACAAAGAAGTGATTATTTACCACCGCAGAGCAATCTCACCTAGTGCACAGGACAAGACACGAGGAGGTAAAACTACATTCAAGTGTAAAAGCAGAAGATGCTTAGGTCCTGCAGATGAAAACTGCATGAGCCCGTTCTTACCACTGAGCACAGTTTCAAGGGGCAGTGGCTGTGATGAATATACTTAGTGGATGGAAAATGGAAGGGTAATCTGTGTTCAGCACAATGCTTAATCTCCACAGTGGGGCTGTGGTGAGTATCAAGACTGTGACTTATGGATGTGCAGCGTTCTTTTAAAAATAGTTGAAGATGCAAGGTAGATTTTCAAGGGTAATCAGAGATCTAAAATACCATGGCTTCTGAACAACTTTTGGGACAGATCTGGGAGAGGAAGTTGGGGTGAATGAGGATCCATCCTAACATCAGAAATGGAGGATTCTTATGTTTTTTTTTCCATATTTCTCTTCAAAATTGAACTTTGTCAGTGAAAAAAGAAACCAGTAGCCAACCACAGAAACATTGATCTTAACTTCTTTCTTACCAGCTTTATATTTTCTTAGCCTAAAAGAAAGAAACCTTGGAAAATAAATTCTTTTTCTATTAAAAATGGAAAAAAAACCAAACACTGAAAATATTCTTAAAGTGAGAGAAAATGTTTAGCGGTATTTTTCTATTATGTCCCTTTTGATTGAAAAAATAATATCCCTCTTGAGTTTTTCTAGCAGGAAACCAAGAACAACTTTGTGAAGATATAAGCATGTAGGAAAGAAGGTAGTAAAACATTTAAGGCAGCAATATGATGATCACTGAATCATAGAATCACAGAATGGCTTGGATTGGAAGGGTCTTTAAAAATAATCTACTTTGAGCCCCTGCCAAGGCTAGGTTGTCACCCCCCAGATCAGGCTGCCCATGGCTTGTTCAGTAGGTGAGAGAATCGAATAGAGATGGAAGCATTTTCTTTTGGCATGTACAATGTATATCAGGAATAGTCCTAGGATGTCTAAAAATAATTTCAAAAACAACTAAATAATTTTGGTAAATGAGCAGTAAGATTATTTAGCACTAAAAATTCTTTTAGCACAGAAAGTTACATAGCAGTAACCCAGTGGGTGATCATCCAGAAATCAATTTTATTCTGTGAAGTCCATTATGGTTTCTCACAATATCCATATCCAGCAAATGTGGCAAAATAAGGCCTTATTTAGGCAGGCATACAGAAGAAGAGGTAGGAGCTAAGAGGAGCTACCAGAAGAAAGGGGAAGCACAAAGAAAGAACAAATTCAAGATGTAGGAAAGGGTATTAAGAATGAGATTAGTCTGTCTGGAAGAATGCAGGGCAGAATATGCATTTGGGAAATAAAAGATATAGGCAGGTGTGAGCTGACGAATACAGCCTCCTGAAGACAAAGTGAGGGTGACTGAATGTTGTGATGTCATAGTAAGCCAATGGAAATAGCTTGTCTAAGAAGGGGAATTCTATTAAAAGAGCAAGATAAAACACGAATACTTAGAGTATTACTTGTAACTCAGAAATGCATCAGTTCACATATTCCAAGATAAAACCTGATATGTGTTGGAATAAAAAAAAGCTGCTTCTGCTAAGATGAGGGGAAAAGTTGTCTTATGTTTAACACAGACTGACATGCTTTCAGAAACCCATTACTGATTCTGTCAAAGTTGAGTGTAATACAAGAGACAAAGACTAAACAGAAAATAATTTTTCTTGTTTATTTGTTTGGATTTTGTTGTTGTTGTATCTTAGTTGTTTTTGTTGTTGTTTTTTATTGTTTTTCTACTGTAATTATAACATTGTCAGGAACCCTACTGAATTTCTGGAAACCCCTCTGGCATGTGCTTTTTTGTGATTTCACGTGCGCTTAAAACCTTGAGCAATAAACTTCTCTTACTTCTTACAGTCATAATCTCCCAACAGTGTAAGACATTAGCATTTAACTATAGCAAGTGAATCACTCCAAAACTGTGGTGTGTGCTGTCAGTGAACTTCCAGCATTTCTTACAATTGTAGTGGTTATGAACACTTGGTAATTGCAGATACCCAAATTTGGAATCTCTTTTACTTTAGACCAGTTTTTTGGCTTCTCTGGTGAAAATAATAATAATAATAAGGCATATGTTAGGTTCTATGCTAAATCACCTCAAGCAGAAAATGATTTTCGTATTTAGTGTGCATTCTAAATTTGCTTTTGCTAACAGCATCACCAGTAACATTTGAACCCTTTCTGTGATTTTCACATCCTTCTAAGGACTTCAGAACAGTTTGCAGATATTAATCAAGTTTCAGACTATTTCACTGAGGCATCACCTGTCTACATCCTTTTTTTCAGGAGGATACTTTTCTTTTCAGACATTGTTGAGTAATGGATCTACCCAAGTGCTGATGAGATCTCAGTAACATTCTCTCAGTTTCCATTGCACAGACCAGAGAAGATAATACTAGCATTAAAATTGAAAATGATATTTTTTTTTAACATGTTCTTGCAAGCTGATAAGTGTTCTTTTAAAGTAGGAAAACCACCATTGAAAATCATAGGTAATAATCAGTTCTTCTGAGAATTTCTTGTTTAACTTGTTTATTCTTAACAGGTGTTCCCATAAGAAAGAGGGACTCTTTCCTATTTCGATTTCTTATTCCCAGTTTTAATTCTTTGCATTTCTTCAGATTAAATTGTGTTCTTTCCTGACTGACCTAGGTCACAGACATTTTTCTTACTCTAGGTCTGCTGCAACTACTCCTCATTATTTTTTCTCCTCCTTTGATCAATATCAAGCTCTCATTTATTTGTTACTGTTGCACTGCTGAATAATGGATCAGATAATTACCCTTTGAGTAACTTAAGAATACAAGGAACACCAGCAGTCACCAAATCCAACATAACAGGCAAAGAAGAAAAACTCACTATGCACAAATCACCTCTGGAAGAAAAATCCAAGGTTTCTAAAGAAAATTACTGTGACTAGGGTAAATGCTGCAGCTGTGTTTAAAGGCCAGAACACAATAGCACTGCAGAAGGAGAGAATGAGGCTGCAAACCAGGTGAAGTTACTTTTGACTAGTGCCTAACTTTTGACACCACGAGTTACATTTTTGTTCCTGGAGGATCTCATCAAAAGCTTCACAGTAAAGCTAGTCTGAAGCAGTGTTTTACTTATGCAGACATACTTAACCCAAGCTCGAGAAATTTTTTGGTGTTTACTGCCAATATCAGTACAAGCTGGGGGATGTGAGGATGGAGCAGAGCCCTGACAAAAAATGACCTGGGGGTACTGGTGGATGGGAAGTTGGACATAAGCCAGCAATGTGCCTTCACAGCCCAGAAAGCCAACCATATTGTGGGCTGCATCAAAAGAAGTGTGACCAGCAGGTCGAGGGAGGCGATCCTGCCCTTCTGCTCTGTGCTGGTGAGACCTCAGCCAGAGTACTGTATCCAGGCGTGGAGTTCTCAGTACAGGAGAGACATGGACCTGCTGGAGTGTGTCCAGAGGAGGGCCACAAAAACAGTCCATGCTGCCTACGATGACAGGCTGAGAGAGCTGGGGCTGTTCATTCTGGGGAAAAGAAGAATGCAGGGAGACCTGAGAGCAGCCTTTTAGTACCTACAGGGGAGTTGTAAGAAAGAACGGGGCAGACTCTTTATCAGGATCTGTTGTGATAGGACAAGGGGATGTGGCTTCAAACTAGAAGAGGGGAGACTTGGGATATAAGGAAGAAGTTTTTTACAGTCAGGGTGGTGATGTACTGGCACAGGTTGCCCAGAGAGGAGGTGGATGCCCTGTCCCTGGAGACACCCAAGGTCACACTGGATGGGGCTCTGAGCATCCTGATATAGAGTAGGTGTCCTTGATCATTGTAGGGGGGTTGGATTGGGTGGCCTTTAAGGGTCCCTTCCAACTCAAATGATTCTGTGATTCTATGATTCATTTGTTATTGCTGTCTTAGAATAGAAAGGATGGAATTTTTTCTCTAAAGAGGCCCTCAGGTACATGCAGCAGTAGGTAAAATATTATCTTGTAAAGTTATTTGCCTCTACAAAATGCAGTGGAGAATAAGGGTCAAGAAGGGTCAGCACTACTACCACAGGAGGTGGACTCGATTGTTATGGGTCCTTTATAACTCAGATTATTCAATTATTTTGCTTTTATATAACAGATTAAATTAGGAGATGGCTTTTTAGTGATACTGGTGTTCTCTGCTTGAGCTGTTGGCTCTCTCAAGTGTGGGTGTTCCCGATTCTCTTGTTTATACACACAATATTTATGAAAGCTGTCTCTTCCCAAGGGTCCAATTTCAGTAACAGGGATCAGTGGTGATTGAAGTCAACGGGATTTCAAAATATGCTTTAACATACGCTTCAGTGCGTTTCTCAGTTGGAGCTAGGATGAATGGTACTACTCAGCATTTCCAATCAATAGGGTCTCACTTTTTTGAGATGTGCAATATGTGTTTTTGATTTTAATCTACTCTCTGCCCTAAGAGTCTGTAAAATTCCTCTTATTTGTCCTTTTGTTTTAGGAATAGGTTTTCATTTGAAAGCCTGATCTTCTGATCTGAGAAAATATTTGGAGATGTTTACTAGCCAAAATTGAATATCCACTCTAATTTATTTACGGCTCACTTCTGGCCTTTCAAAGTCTTCATTTCCAGAACCTCTCACATTTTCTGCTTCATGAATTCTTAATGAGCTCCAGTTGAAAGTGCAGCAGATCCTCATTTGAATCATAACCCCGCCCCCCGAAAAGTACTGTATGGCTTCCCCCAAGCCCTCATTCCCCCACTTCTCCAACCACTCTCCCTTCTTGCTAAATGTTGGCAATTTCACTAGTGCTCAGGCTGACCCACTAGGTTTTAGAATCCTTTTAATCCTCTTTATGGTAACAGAAACATTTGAGTCTGATCTTTGAAGGCTTTGTACAGTGCGGAACACCTGCAGCTTAACACACTGTGCTAGCAAACACCCCCCTATGAGTCTAATGCAGTCTGGCATCTGAGATCACTGCTGCACAACATTGCTGGAATAATGAGGCTGTATGTTCACCTTAGGACCCATATCATCATAGCTAAATCTGCTTTATCGAATGGCATAGCCAGTAACAGATTGCATCTTACAGGTGTTGCTGGAAGTGGTGCATTGTGCCAATCAGCAGCTGAATGCCTCCTGCTCAGCCCAGCGCGAAGATCTGCACCTAGCACATAGCTAACCTGAAGGAAAGGCTTAGAACCTGCCTCACATCTGCCCTCATGAAAATGTGCTTGCTAATGAGCTGAAACACCTGTGGCTTTTGATATTGCTCTTAAAAAAAAATAAATAGATTTACAAACATGTAGACAGAATGAATTTGTTGAGATATAGAAGTTCTGGAAAGTTTTAAAGGCTTCTGAAAATGTCGCTAAAAGAGATGTCATCAATTTCCTTATGTTTCTCTGCTGTCATTTAAATGTTCATTTTTGGTATTTTATCTCTACATCTTTTCTCTTCTTTTAGAGGGACTCCAGTGTACCAAACTGTGAACATATTGAAGTGTTATCTCAGAAACCACTCTGATAAGGAGATGCAGAGAGTGAGCCAAGACATGAAGAAAAGTATCCTGTGCTGAAAGATGTAAACCTACAATTACATGAAGAAATCCACTGTGCAATCTTACAGCCAATAAGGAACGTAATTCAGTGCAGAGGACAGGAAAGGATGCCAGATGGGTATCTGTGAGTACTAAAAGATTAGATGGTAGAATGAAGAGTAGAAGATGCAAGTCACTGGATTTGAGTGCACTGTGACTGTGCTGTGAGGCTCAGGGAGATCTTATTGTTTTCTGCAGTCACCTGAAAGGAGGTTGTGGTGAGGTGGGGTCAGCCTCTTCTTCCAAGTAACAGCAATAGGAAGAGAGGTGATGGCTGTATGTTGCATCACTGGAGGTTCAGATTGGATATTAGGAAAAACTTCTCAGAGTGGTACTGAAATATGTTGCCTGGGGAGGTGCTGCAGTCACCATCCCTGGAGGTGCTCAAGAAGTGTGTAGATATGTCACTGAAGGGTGTGGTTAGTGGGAATGGAGGGGATGGGCTAGGTGATCTGAGAGGTCTTTTCCACCTTAATGATTCTATGATTTTATGACTGCAGAAGTGAAAAGTAGAGCTGTGACAAATGCTGCTAGCCCTGGGTTAGATTCTGAGCTCATACAAACTTGTGCGGCCTAATCACATAAAGAAGGGAAAAAATGTTTTTTCTAGTTTATGTGCTGCTGACGAGCGTGACGCTGGTTATCCTAAGGAGAGCAGACATCACAGAGGAAGGCAATAAAGAATTTCGGCTGAGAGGTAGTCTTCCCTCCACATTCTCTTCTCAGTTTTGAAAAATGGAAGAGTCAAATGTTCCCAAGCTGATAACAGTTCACTGAAAATTAACTTTCCTTACAAGCTGAGCCTTCTTAGAAGATTATTCTTTTTTTTTTTCTTTTTTTTTTTTTGTGAGAAGAAGCCATAAGATGCCTACTGTATTTTGCCTCTTAAATTCTTGGTTCACCAACATGTGATTAATAATAAATAATAATTTAATTCATTAACTACTCTTAAACTGCCACTAAAGAGCTTTAATGAATCTTTACTGGCTTGAAACTACTTATGAACAGAAAATATTAGGCAGCTTGAAATAAAATGGAAAACTAATAATGTACCAGGCTACATTTTGTATTTATTTACACTGGAGAAAATATAGATCTGCACTGTTAATCCATTTATATGTAAACCTACTACATTTTCCCCTGGATTTTCTTATTGGAAGAAAAATGTCCTGCAGTTTTGTCTGTTCAACCAAGTAAATTCCCAACAAAACCAACTTGCAGATGACAGAAAATAGGGATAGGTCTATCTTTTTGTAGGTGCTCTAGAAAGACTCTTTGTTTCCTGGAGCACGTAAATGGGCTTCCAGGAGATAGGGTGGTCTGCTCCCTTTCAAGTGCCTGAGCTCTTTGGACAAGGGAGTGTCACCTACATCTTTGGAGTGCCTATCACTTTTACCAGAACATATTTAAGACCCTTGGGACTTACAAAGATTATCTAGCAAACCATGCATCCAAATTATTCCCTTTCAAAACTGCAAAGTGCTCTGAGTTCATCCTTGTGAAAATCAGATCTATTCTGCATTGGGTATTAAAATTTTAACTTTCTTTCTTTGTGGGTTTTTTTTTTTTTTTTTTTTTTTTTTTTTTTTTTT